>JALPQI010006875.1:0-41856 GCA_025490895.1 Thaumatotibia leucotreta
ACCGTACGGTAAAGTTGTAGAACTTGTATACCACATCCTCAATCTACCTTTTTATAAAATGCTGTTTCTACTAGAGCAAGACCACTTTGAACAGAAATATAACAGCAAACGTCTCGCTTTCACTGGGATGTCAAAGAGAAATTAGTTGATGTTATATTCTATTCCCGATCTGATGATATAACATCAACTAATTTCAACTAACAATACTCAAGATTTTAACCTAAATCTGTAGTGGGATAATTGTCCATGTCACACCATATTATGTAACAGTATCAACCAATGTGGGAGAGTCATTCAAGAACTCTATGATTTACCTACATTCTTATATTATCATGTACCTAAGACCCGAAAAACTTTAATTTTAAATTTTCTCTTCGCCAATTTCGAAATTTGTACAAAATTCGGTACGAGGGGCTTTAGAAGGTTAGTGTTTGTTGCAAATGTGTCCCACGCTAGCCTCCTGGCTTCCGCTCGCGAGTGGAGGCGGAGGAACTGACGCTGCTGGCGTTCTTCGGGCCGCAGTACCAGCGCTACTGCCGCCGCGTCGGCACCGGCCTGCCGCTTATACCGGGCTGCGATACTACTGATGAGCAGTGAACAACTTTGCCTACCGCTTGGAAAAAAATACAACTTTTCCTACCGCGTGGAAAAAAATCTACAACTTTGCCTACTGTATGGAAAAAATGTACTACTTTGCCTACCGCACGGTAAAGTTCTACAACTTGTGTACCACATCCTCAATCTATCTTTACAAAATGCTGTTTCTACTAGAGCAAGACCACTTTTAACAGAAATATAGCATCAAATGTCTCGCTTTCACTGGGATGTCAAAAAGAAATTAGTTGATCAGATCGGGAATAGAATATAACATCAACTAATTTCAACTAACAATACTCAAGATTTTGCCTAAAACTGTAGTGTGATAATTGTCCATGTCACACCATATTATGTAACAGTATCAACCAGTGTGGGAGAGTCATTCAAGGACCCTATGATTTACCTAAATTCTTATATTATCATGTATCCTAGAGACCCAAAAAACTGTAATTTAAAATTTTCTCTTCGCCAATTTCGAAATTTGTACAAAATTTGGTACGAGGGGCTTTAGAAGGTTAGTGTTTGTTGCAAATGTGTCCCACGCTAGCCTCCTGGCTTCCGCTCGCGTGTGGAGGCGGAGGAGTTGACGCTGCTGGCGTTCTTCGGGCCGCAGTACCAGCGTTACTGCCGCCGCGTCGGCACCGGCCTGCAGCTTATACCGGGCTGCGATACTACTGATGAGCAGTGAACAACTTTGCCTACCGCATGGAAAAAATTACAACTTTGCCTACCGCATAGAAAAAATTACAACTTTGCCTACCGCGTGGCTCAAATCTACAACTTTGCGTACTGTATGGAAAAAATCTACTACTTTGCCTACCGTATGGTAAAGTTCTACAACTTGTGTACCACATCCTCAATCTACCTTTACAAAATGCTGTTTCTACTAGAGCAAGACCACTTTTAACAGAAATATAACATTACCTACCGCATGGAAAAAAATACGGTCGTTGTTGTCTACGTATTTTATTTCAGTATCTATGTGTACGGTTTTATTAATGGGGTAAGACAAAAAGTCGTCCTTCTGGCACAGCGTATACAGGTAGCTTTTTGTCCTACCCATTAAAAAAACCGTTTCTTCTTACCCCACCTTTACCTTATCTCACGATGTTGGCGGTATGATGTTTTTCGATGTATATTATCTGTATTCTTCAATTTAACAAATTTTATGACTACCGTTTTTGTATAGCTCGTATGTAAATATTCTCGTATTTTCGTAATGCATTTATAAATATTTTGTACAGCACAATATTATGGTGTTAATTGAAATGTTTGACATAGTTGATTTATGTACAATTTCGTACTTTATCATAGTGACAACAATATAACATTACGACTTACATATGAAGGGCCTACGGAAAGAACATGTCTAGTCAATTCAAATTACCGAAGGAAAAACCACCTTACTTTTAACAGAATAACGTCTGAATTTGCTCTGATTTTTTCAGGCTTTGGACATGTTTTTTCCGTGGACAATTCGTATGTATTAATTTTCACAGTGACAAAGTCCGAAATAGTACGTGAATCAATTTTACTGTAGGTAGGTATTTTAAATCCAAATCATACAGTCATATTTAGATTAGAAATGTATACACGGTGTAACACGAGGAAATAGAACGAGGAGACAGTGTTTTCTTGAAGTCGTAAGAAACAAATAGAAGAATGAACCCATTTACTTGTTTTTTTTCGTGCGTTTTCATACAAAATACTTTTGCTATGTATGGAAACATGGAAGTAAAGACCTAATTTAAAATATTTGCTTCTTTTGACTTGAGTAATACGCTGTTATAGTTATTCGGTTAACTCGTGCGAGAAAAAAATATGTCACATTCGATATTGTATCTCCGTAGTCAACTTATTTTAGTACTAATTAAATTATTTTAATTAATATATTGATTTGTGATGTTTTCTATCAAAAGGGTTTCATCGTCGACGGCTGTTAAGCGGGCCACAGACGATCAGTTTTAACTGTTCAGTTAAAACTTTCGTGTGTAGGCAAATCTTTAAACTGTGCAGTTGAACTGATGATCTAATCAAAATTTCATTAGGCGTTCGGAACGCATCGCAAATACAAATGCGACGTCACGTGACGTTAGCGCCATCGACATAGGTTCCTTGCGTTAGAAAACGTCACATGTCAGATTTTAGCGGTTTCAGGTATGGTCCCATTATTATCAAACCGCGATTAGAATGGGATTCGAAAGTACTGTTGACACAACAGTGTTTAAGTCGATCTAGGATATACTCATAGTTATATTCATATATTTTTACTTTAAGTGCAAAGACTTACAGACAAATCACTCACTACATCTAGAAACATCTCTTTTCTTGGTAAATATTGTGTCATTTGTTGTGTCAACAGTACTCTCGAACCCCTTTCTGATTCTGGTTTGATAATCAGAGATCGGAAAAATGTGCGTCATTGTTCGCAATAATATGGACATGACTCCTAACTTGATTGAATAATTAATCATTTAACCATTTTCAGAAAATTACATATTTGACACCGGTAACTATAAAAACCTTTTTAAATAGTCACCTTAAAGCTTCGAAATCAAATTTCAAGAAATTATTCGTTTGATTATTAATTTAATCAAATTTGGAGTCATGTCCATATTATTGCAAACAATGACGCACATTTGTCCGATCCCTGTTGATAATACATAGAGTATGTACCGAAAGTGATGGAATTTGACTCGCGCATACATTACACGCGCCTCCATTTTCCGAACAAACTGTAAAATCGCGATTTGGTTCGATTGCAAAAAAATTTACATATTTAAAGGCCTTTCATGAAAACAAATTTTAACGTATCATTTTTGTGTTACGAAGTTACATTTTGTGTAACTACTTTTGACACTGAAAAAGGACGACATATTCAAATTATCTATGAGCGATCAACAATACGAATCTACCTATATATGAAGGGACAACGAAAAAAACATGACCATTGTTTAGAAAAATTTGTTCAAATTCAAACCTTATAAACTCATTGTTGTTGACCGGCCCTGATCTTTTACAACCCTTGTTGGGTATTCTAATCCGGTTCGAAGGACCAAATATTACAAATACTGAAATGAAAAGGCACCTGTTCCGTGGAAGAATAGAATTATAATGTCAGTAAAAAAAAATTACATAATCAAAAACATAGACAATATTACGTAAAAAAGGTAACTATAAAAAGTTGTGCAGTCTTGCACACTTATTCTGTTAAAATTAAGGTGGTTTTTTTCTTCTGTAATTTTAATTGACTATACGTGTTCTTTTCGTGGATCCTTCGTATCTTCTAAATTGGCCCCCTTTTACTACTGCCGAAGGTTGAAGGACAGAGTACACCACATAGTTTTTATTTTCATAAAGCTTCGTATCCACTAGAGGCAGCCTCGGGTCGAGCGGCCTCGACTTAAAGCGAATAGCCTCAGTTTGAGGCTGCTCGCTCTGAGGCAACAGCTACGGATCAGCACGAGGCGTGTCGCCTCAGCTTGATCCATAGCTGTTGCCTCACGAGCGACCGTCTCCACTAAACACACGGCTCGGACTGAGGTGCCTTTGAGCACGGCACAGAGACCGACAAAATATGGCTCGGCTTGCGGCGACGAATTTGCCTCGCGTCGCGGCGTGCCTCAGGTTGAGGCAGCGTCTCCACTTGCGCAGCCTCGGAGTGAGGCAGCCGCTCGACCCGAGGCTGCCTCTAGTGGATACGCGGCTTAACACAATTGACTCGATCGTGATTTTCGTTTTGATTTTTTAACTGTGCACATTTTTTTGCAATCGACTCATTTAGTATTTAGTAATATTTATCTTTTTACTAAATTGTAAATATTCCGTACGTAAGCTTGTGCTTGTATTACGGTTGTGAATGTCTGACGTGTTACTTAATTTTAATAAGACTAATAAATGACGCTTGACTGAAATTCAAACTTAGTTTTATACTTTTTCTCTCTTAACATCACCATATCATTAGCCTCGTGCCTTCATTTTGTCAAAATTTGCCAATCAAATTGGAAATTTTGATTATTCCTTTGGGTAGGACACATGCAGGCATGAGGTTAGGGTTCCGTGATCAACTAGTTGATAGTATCTTTATAGTTTCGCCATGTTTGTCTGTCCGTCTGTCCGTCCGCGGCTATACTCGGCAGTCGTTAGTACTGCCAAGTTCATAAATGTGTACAAAATCTTACTTATTGCATTGGGTAAATTGGGTTAAGGTACAGTCACGTGCAAAAGTATGTATCGAAAGAATCCTCTTATAAATATTACACAGAATTGTGTCCCAGTGCACTGGGACATATTTTTGAGCATTTTTATACAGGGTGCTCGCGAGGAAACCGAAAGATTTTAACTAGGTATGCATTCTAGACATCAAAACAAACAAAAAATATTATGAGACCTAATGTCAAAATCCACAAAAAAAAACTTTTTTTTTAGACTTTTTGAATACTTTTTATCATTTCCAATACTTTTTATCATAACAACAATTTGTTAAAATTATTTTTTTTAATGATTTTTTTAGGGACAGGTTTTTTTGTCAAGTCTATTCTTATTTTTTGATTGTCAGGCAAAAGGTGTGGTAATATTAGAACACATTGTGGTAGCATTGTAATCAAAAAGATGTCTTATGACGAGTTACGTCGAAAAACTTTTTTCGAAATAAGGGTAATTATCTCTGGAACCAAGCCGAATCCAGGAAAATTTATATAACATTAAATACCTAAATATGCTCAGGAATTCAGCATTTAAATCTTTCGGTTTCCTCGCGAGCATCCTGTATACACCTTATATTGACTTTGATTTTGTTCACAGTACATATTATATTTATTCATGTACATATTATATTTAGTACTGATTTTTCAATCCCCAGTTAACAGTATCTGTCAAATAAATGTTATCTCTATCCTTTTTTGACTGATGACCTAAGATAAGCATGGTAATAATTTTAACTGACGGATAATTTTAACTGAGGATTGAAAAATCAGCCCTTAGAAAGACGAATTTTGACACCAGTTAGCCAGCTGTCAAAAAGGTGAATTTGCCCTTGAATATGAACAAAAACCTGGTAATGGAGTTCAAGAAAGACTTTCAATGAAAACTATTCCGAGTAGGTATGATTAGTATTTTTGAGTTATTGAAACAATGCCTTGTCGGAGAAAGTACCTACGTAAGTACTTGTAAGCTATATTTAAAATCCTTATTGTACATACCTTCATGCGTTGAATTCCTGAACATATAGTTCAGTTTTGTCTTTAATAAAATAGTCATGTTAAGGACATATTTAAGGACGCAATACGTAGGGATAAGGTAATTGAAGGCCTTTGTCACAATAGTTTTGTTGTTTACCTATCGTGCCGGACTTTTATTATATGTTTTAGCGATGAAATTTGTCGGAAAACGCATCTCTTTTGTAAGTGAAATTCGCATTGGTTTGGAGTTGAAAATTAAAGTGGAAACTGTAATTATTTTCTTCCGAGAGAAACAGAAAAAAGAGGGATGCTTAGCCAAGTTGGCAATCGCTAGCGCTTAGTAGCGTATCGTAGTCTTCCCTCTCTGTCACTCTTTCGTTAGTGTGAAAAAGACAGTTAGCTGCCTTTCGCTTACGATTGACGACTAAGCTTTAGCGATTGGCAACTTGGCTAAGCATCCTGGATGCTTAGCCAAGTTGCCAATCGCTATGCGCTTGGTAGCGTATCGTAGTTTTCCCTCTCTGTCACTCTTGCATATTAGTGCGACAAAGACAGTTAGCTGCCTTTCGCTTACGATTGACGTTTAAGCGCTAGCGATTGGCAACTTGGCTAAGCACCCTGGTACCTTTCGCTTTCAGGGGGGCTACCATAGAATAACTGTCAAAATTTTACAAGCGGAACCTAAACTGAATCGCAAATTTATTAAAGAGGTCATAGTAGCCCCCCGGACTACATCAAGTTTAAATTGAAACACGAGCAGAAGGCGAGGGCTGAAATTTAACACGAGTTGGTATTTATGCTACCGCCCCTGGTACACACTACACGAACAAGTGTGATGTGATGTAAATACGTTTTAAGAAGTTTTTTCTCATTACAACGTTTATGTGGAGAACTGTACCCGTAGTATAACATCAACAACCATTGTGTAACCGCGTATGACGATAGCATTTCTCGAAATGGCTAAAGCGGTTGTGTTACTGTTCTTGCTAGACTCGTTACCAGGTAATTCCGATGTCGTCTTAACTGCACATTATCTGATTGTGAGGAAAGGTCGGTAATTCTTGTAATCCCCTGTTTCGTCACTAGTAACACGTTAGTTGCAGTTGTTAAATAATTACAGTCAAAGGCAAAATAATATGTATAGAAAAAGGCGCAAAAATATGTCCTAGTGCACTTTAATTCTGTGTAATAAGAACGTCGTAACATATTTATAAGATGATTCTTTCAATATATATTTTGCACTTAACTGTACATTAGGGTAATATTTTATATTAAAATATCAGTGAGAATTTTAGTAAAAACCTCCCACTTTCTCGCTTATTTTATGGGCAACATTGGCTTTAATATCTTTACGGTACGGCCTTACAGCAAGCGACAAAGTGAGACCTTTTACTAATCGGGTAAACATTCTACTAAAAGTTGTAATTATTTGAAAATAATTGCAACAGAATAATACCACCACCATGCTCGCTCTCTTAAATAAAAAACAGAAAAGTAAAGCAGAGGGATTAATTTATTTTCAATTATACTTATTACTAAAAAAAAACTTTATTGCCATTCAGAGAGGAAACAGGGATCTAAATTTGTATGGAGTACATCAGTATACCTAGGTATAACGCTCTATTCACCCTTCTACACCTAGGTATAGAAGGGTGAATAGAGCGTTTCAACCGTCTAATTTTGGTGGTTTAATTTTTGCCGAAGTTTGTAAATGTCTTAATGTTATACTTCGTCATTTGTATAAGGTACCGTGCTTCCTTCAAATGACAAAGTAGCACATTGTAACGAATAGAAACTTCGGTAAAAATGATGCCACCAAAATTAGGCGGTTGAAACGCTCAGATATTCACCCAGAAATTATTTATGCTCTACAGATTTCAATAATTTAATCAATACCAGTACCGCGCTCCATAATCTACCATCATCCATTGATCTTGTTCCATGTGATTCGACCGCCGCAGCGCCGGTCCTCCAAGTGATCGGTAAAAAACTCAACTTGACAGACGACTCCATTGAAATACTGCAAAACATCGACTCGTTTCCACGGTATCAAAGTCAAAAGTACCAAGAACTGTCACCGGAAGCCGTAAACAATGGCGGGTTTCAGGGTAACTCTGCAGAATCGTATGAGTTTTCTATTGAAAAGAAACCTAATTTTGTTGAGCTGATGTATCCAGAAGCTATCAAAAATGAAGATAGGGCACTAGAAACTGTATCGAGTTTAAAAAATACAGCAAATGCAAGCGCAACAGAAATATCTGCAAATAGTTCGCATTTTAAAAATGATTTTGACAAAAACAATAAAAATCTCGGGAACGCTAAACAACACGATTTAGAGTCTGTGGTTTTCAAAAGTAATGCGTCAAACGGATTCATAGAGAACGTGCCATTTTTGGCAGATAAGGTACTAGAGATTGCTACAGACCTAAAATTAAGAAATCCTACGGTAAACGAAAGCACAGTTGAGTTGTTTACGGATAAAAGTTCGAATTTGACTAACCATAATCATTTTGAAAATACAACCCAAAACTACCAAAATATCGGGAATGTGAAACAGATTAAAGTTTTAGAGTCTGTGGTTTTAAAAAGTAACGCGTCAAACAGGGAAATCCCGAAGAGCGCGCCATTTTTGATAGATGAAGTAATAGAAAATGTCAACGCTCTAAAACTAAAAAATACGACCTTTAACGCAAAACCAGTGGAGTTTTCTACAAATAAAAGTTCTAATCTGAGTAATCTGACTAACCGTAATTATTTTGAAAATTCAACCGAAATCCACCAAAATATCCAAAATGTGCAACTAAACGAAGTTCTCGAGTCTATGGTTTTAAAAAGTAACGCGTCAAACGGGGGATTCCCGGAGAGCGCGCCATTTTTGGCGGCCATCTTTGAATCGGTTGGCAACGTGACGGCGCAGACGTGCGGGGGGGTGGTGCTGGCTCCGGATTGGGTGCTCACTGCTGCTAGCTGCGTCAATGTCTTGGGGACGTTCTATAGCAACTCGTAAGTAGTGTAAAATTACATTAATTACTAGACTAAATATTTAGAAGGTACATGTTTAAAATCATAACTAGTGTACGACTCCAACACACACTACGAGTAAGCTAAATCATGTTTTAGAGATTTTCTTTCTCTTATGTGTGTATTTTGTGTATTGAAATAAAATTTAATTTGTTTTGGTCCTTCGTGCCAGATTCAATATCTATCTATCTATCTATTCAGCCCGTGTCCACCCACTGCTGGGTATAGGCCTCTTGTTTATTACGCCACTTTCCTCGGTCGTGTGCTAATCGCATCCATTGCTTTGTTGCGGTTCGGCAGATGTCGTCGGACCATCTTGTCGGTGGTCTCCCAGCAGATCTTCTTGACCACCCTGGCCACCATTCAGTAACCCGCCTCGTCCACCGCCCATCGCTACTTCTCGCCAAGTGCCCTGCCCATCTCCACTTCAGCTGTGCGATTCGTTTACCGACGTCGGATACTTTCGTACGGCGCCGGATTTTGCTGTTTGGAACACGATCAACAAGGGAGATACCTAACATGGCTCGCTCCATGGCCCTTTGTGTCACGTTCATTTTGTGTAGAACTCCCTTGTTGAGCGCCCAAGTTTCTGATCCGTAAGTGAGGGTGGGCAAGACGCATTGGTTAAATACCTTCGTCTTAAGGCACTGGGGGATTTTAGATTTAAAGACGCGCGACAGGTTACTAAATGCAGCCCAACCCAGCTGAATTCGTCTAGCGACCTCTTTCTCTTGGGTTCGTTGATCAAAAGATAAACAGTGTCCAAGATATACGTAATCAAGCACGACTTCCGACTACGAGATTCAATAATTATCATTAAATTAGCTGTCTTCTAAACATTATAGGGATTCTCGTACTCTTCATAAAGTAAATATTTATAAGTTACTTGGTAACACTGTAGGTATTACCTATTAAATGCGAATTTTATACTTCCTAGTAACATACATTTCACAAACGTTATTGGCTGGCGTAACTACCTACTGGTTATTTGTTGGCTTTACATAAAATCGCAATTGAAATTACAATTATATCCGGTAAAAATGGGTACACAAATTCTAAAAATTCTCTTTATTTTCCAGATCAAACGAAACAACAGACACGTCCTACTCAATAGTAGCTGGGGCGAAAAACCCCCTGAAAGACGGGACTATTCACCAAGTCATCAAAATCTACCTCCACCCTACACCTTTAAACCAATCAGATGCAAGTCCGAAGACCTGGATACCTGCGACTTTGGCCCTATTGAGGGTAGAACCTGAGGTCAAAGGAGGAGCGATTGAGATGATGGAGGATAAGTTTTGGCATGGAGTTGCTAGGATATATAGTTGGGGTTTGCGACAAGTAAGTACCTGTAAAATTATTGGACGCGAAAAGAAATCTAAATATTCTGAACGATTTTGTAAAGGTCTGACTCTTAAATCTAGCAGTACTTACCTTGGTGATTTTAATCTCAAACAACCTTTACCAGTTTTCATGAGTTTCATGACAATCTTCTGTTAAGCGAGAATCCTGTATAGCACCTAAACAAGCGATCAAAAAGTAATCTAAGTAATCGAATTATGTTGTATTTTCTGTCCCTTACTGGTGCTAGCTTGTACATCTTTGAGTTTTATTTATCTCGCATAAAAAGTGCCTTTTATTTATTTAGGATCAGAGTGGCTTCGAGATGGCAATCGTTTCATCACCAGCCAAACAGCTAAGTCCTTCTGAATGCAATAAAACTTATGGAATCATGGAAAATAATGCTACCACATGTCTGTCGGTAGATGTTACGGGTTCAAACACTTCCAATTATACCAGGGTTAGTATTTTATTTGTCTTTGATATTTTATTTGGTAAAGGGTGCTGAAAGAACATGTCTTATTTGGAGATGTGAAAATGTATAGAAATCGCAATAAACTATTCCTCTGCCACATGCTTCGTTAACTCAGTATCAAAACAAAAGTAATCAAATCAATCAAGATATGTACATATAGATACTTAACTACATAGACAGCCACGATCAAGGAATAAATATTTGTGATAAATAAATGCACAAATAATGCCCTCGCCGGGCTTAGAACCCAGAACCTACAACTTTGTAGGCAGGGTCAGTACCAACTAGGCTACGGAGGCTGACAAATATTTAAAAAAACGTGTTTTTTTAGCTTTTTAAATATTCTATTATTACAGATGAGTTCTGGATGCCCCGTTGTGGCGCTGCAAGCCGGACGCCCGACGTTGCTGGCGACGGCGCTCACCGACGGCGCCGCGCCGCTCGTCGCCAGTCCGCTGGAGGCCCATAGCGCGTGGCTGCGGGCTCTTATTGCTGAAGGGAAAAGTTGAATAAAATGAGGAAACAATGGGTTTGTTTATATTCTGATATACTGCTGGTAAAGTACTCTCTTGCGTCCAATAATATTATCAAACCGGAATCAGAAAGGGATTCGAATACTGTTGACACATCAAATGATACATTTACCAAGAAAAGAGTTCTGTATAGTGAGTGATTAATTATTAGATAGAATTTGCTACAGGATCTCAATTTACACATAATAAATCCGCCGCAGGCTTCGTCAAGATACTACAAAATGGAATCAATTGATTAATTTAACTATTGTCTGTAAGTCTCTGTACTTAAACTATGAATATATCCTAGATTGGCTGATACACTGTTGTGTCAACAGAGCTTTCCAATCCCATTCTAATCGCGGTTGGATAATAATACATTGCAGACGCCGTTGCCGAAATCCGCTTGTAGAGATTTGAGTCGGTGAGTTTATTTATTTATTTATTTATTTATTTAGACTTTATTGCACAAAAAACAGCTTAATGTACAAAAGGCGAACTTAATGCTATGAGGCATTCTCTACCAGTCAACCTTATGTTGAGTTCAGTGTGTTTCATTCCGTTCGTACTTGCGTATTGCCGCAAGTGAGCCGGATAAAAAGTAAACGCGCGTTCATAACGCCGCGGTAGCTCCTGGGTGCTTAGACAAGTTGCCAATCGCTAACGCTTAATTGACAGTCGTAAACGAAAGGCAGCTAACTGTCTTTATCGCACTAATATGAAAGAGTGACCGAGAGGGAAAACTACGATACGCTACTAAGCGTTAGCGATTGGCAACTTGGCTAAGCACGGTACGGGTACAGGATGTCCCATAGTGGCGCTGCAAGCCGGACGCCCGACGTTGGTGGCGACGGCGCTCACCGACGGCGCCGCGCCGCTCGTCGCCAGTCCGCTGGCCGCCCATAGCGCGTGGCTGCGGGCTCTTATTGCTGAAGGGAACAGTGGAATAAAATGAGGAAACAATGGGTTTGTTTGTATTCTGATGTATATACCACTTGCGTCCAAAAATATTATCAAACCGGAATCAGAAAGGGATTCAAATACTGTTGACACAACAAATGACACATTTACCAAGAAAAGAGTTCTACAATGTTATTCACTAAGGAAACCGCCTTGCTGTCAGCGCTGTGTCAGCGCTGCGGCAGCGTCGAGCCTAAAAATAGTATTCACTAATGTACTTTAAACGACACTAGTGCTCGGCGACGAAAGCGGCGTGAGCTGGAACTACACTGTGTCGAGAGTTGAAAAACAGCGACGAACTTGCCCACAACCTCGCTCAGAGCCTCGATTCGTAATGTCAAATAAGACAGCTAGGATTTTAGACGAGGCTGTCTCGACGAAGCTCGTTGACGAACGCAGCGTCGAATGTGTGAATAAGAGAATAGCATAGCTGATAGTATATACTGCCTTGCGTCCAATAATATTATCAAACCGGAATCAGAAAGGGATTCGAATACTGTTGACACTACAAATAACACATTTACCAAGAAAAGAGTTCTGTATAGTGAGTGATTAAATTTAACTATTGTCTGTAAGTCTCTGTACTTAAACTATGAATATATCCTAGATTGACTGATACACTTTTGTGTCAACAGTACTTTGAATCCCATTCTAATTGCGGTTTGATAATAATACATTGCAGATGCCGTTGCCGAAATTCGCTTGTAGATTTGAGTGTGTTTCATTCCGTTCGTACTTGCGTATTGGCGCGAGCGAGCCGGATAGAAAGTAAACGCGCGTTCATAACGCCGCGGAAGCTCCTGGGTGCTTAGACAAGTTGCCAATCGCTAACGCTTAATTTTCAATCGTAAACGAAAGGCAGCTAACTGTCTTTGTCGCACTAATATGAAAGAGTGACCGAGAGGGAAAACTACGATACGCTAATAAGCGTAGCGATTGGCAATTTGGCTAAGCACCCAGGATGCTTAGCCAAGTTGTCAATCGCTAGCGCTTGCTAGCGCATCGTAGTTTTTCCTCTCTGTCACTCCTTCAGCGATTGGCAACTTGGCTAAGCACCCTGGTACGGGTACAGGATGTCCCATAGTGGCGCTGTACTTAAACTATGAATATATCCTAGATTGACTGATACACTGTTGTGGTAACAGTGTTTTCGAATCCCATTCTAATCGCGGTTTGATAATAATACATTGTAGACGCCGTTGCCGAAATCCGCTTGTAGAGATTTGAGTGTGTTTCATTCCGTTCGTACTTGCGTAGAAATTTATAGAAAGTAAACGCGCGTTCATAACGCCGCGGAAGCTCCTGGATGCTTAGACAAGTTGCCAATCGCTAACGCTTAATTGTCAATCGTAAACGAAAGGCAGCTAACTGTTGTTATCGCACTAATATGAAAGAGTGACCGAGAGGGAAAACTACGATACGCTACTAAGCGTTAGCGATTGGCAACTTGGCTAAGCACGGTACGGGTACAGGTTGTCCCATAGTGGCGCTGCAAGCCGGACGGCCGACGTTGCTGGCGACGGCGCTCACCGACGGCGCCGCGCCGCTCGTCGCCAGTCCGCTGGAGGCCCATAGCGCGTGGCTGCGGGCTCTTATTGCTGAAGGGAACAGTGGAATAAAATGAGGAGGAAACAACGGGTTTGTTTATATTCTGATAGTATATACTGGTGGTAAAGCAATCCCTAGCGTCGAATAATATTATCAAATCGGAATCAGAAAGGGATTCAAATACTGTTGACACAATAAATGACACATTTACCAAGAAAGAGTTCTGTATAGTGATTAATTTAACTATTGTCTGTAAGTATCTGTACTTAAACTATGAATATATCCTAGATTGACTGATACACTGTTGTGTCAACAGTACTTTCGAATCCCATTCTAATCGCGGTTTGATAATAATACATTGCAGACACCGTTGCTGAAATCCGCTTGTAGAGATTAGATTCGGTGCGTTGAGTGTGTTTCATTCCGTTATTACTTGCGTATTGGCGATGTCGCGAGCGTGCCGTATAGAAAGTAAACGCGCGTCCATAACGCCGCGGAAGCTCCTGGGTGCTTAGACAAGTTGCCAATCGCTAACGCTTAATTGACAGTCGTAAACGAAAGGCAGCTAACTGTTGTTATCGCACTAATATGAAAGAGTGACCGAGAGGGAAAACTACGATACGCTAATAAGCGTTGGCGATTGGCAACTTGGCTAAGTACTCTGGTACGGGTACAGGATGTCCCATAGTGGCGCTGCAAGCCGGACGGCCGACGTTGCTGGCGACGGCGCTCACCGACGGCGCCGCGCCGCTCGTCGCCAGTCCGCTGGCCGCCCATAGCGCGTGGCTGCGGGCTCTTATTGCTGAAGGGAACAGTGGAATAAAATGAGGAAACAATGGGTTTATTTATATTCTGATAGTATATACTGCTGGTAAAGTAGGTACTCTCTTGCGTCCAATATTATCAAACCGGAATCAGAAAGGGATTCGAATACTGTTGACACAACAAATGACACATTTACCAAGAAAAGAGTTCGGTATAATGAGTGATTAATAAGATAGAATTTATTACAGGATCTCAATTTATACATAATAAATCCGCTTCGTCAAGACGCTACAAAATGGAATCAATTGATTAATTTAATTTAACTATTGTCTGTAAGTCTCTGTACTTAAACTATGAATATATCCTAGATTGACTGATACACTGTTGTGTTAACAGTGCTTTCGAATCCCATTAATAAAGAAAGGGTTTGTTTATATATTCTGAACTATAGGCGCGTGTCTAGGATTTCTTTCATTGGCATTGAGCTATGATATGATAGTTTTTTTTATACCGGAACCTATTGTTAAAATCCCGTGTCAGGGGGAGCAAATGTGTCCCCATTGCCCCTTGGATTCGCGCCTGTGATATTTTATGCCGTTGGTAGAGCACTCCATCGTGTCCAAAACTAATACATTGCAGGCGTTGTAGCATTGCATTGACTTTATGATATGATACCACAAGAACAAGATGGACAGACGACCTTATGAAGGTCGCCGGGACACGCTGGATGCAGGTCGCATCTAACCGGTAAATGTGGAGGCCCAGAGGGGAGGCCTATTGTTCAGCAGTGGACGTCTTATGGCTGAGATGATGATGATAATGATATATGATATGATAGTATTTTAGACCTCACACATACAGCCATCTGCAAGATGACTATCCTTGGTAATATCAATATTTTCAGTTTCTTAAAGTACGGTCTTGCAGGTGTGTTGTGGCTACCCTGGCTATAATCCTGACCGTCAATTTCTGGAGACGAAATGGGCGTTTTCACAAACCGTTGTTGAAATCATCACTTTGGGCTTGTTCTAGTCAGGATCACGAGCTCTTTCTTTTTTTTTCTTTTTATGTTGGCACAACAAAGTGGAGCCCACTCCACCTGATCGTAAGTGAAAAGTAGAGCCCAAATCGCGGCGGCAACGAACAGGAGACAATCAGTAACCTGTTAGTTGCCACCGCCTTGCTGGCCCTCTTTCGATTCTAATAGGAGAAAAAATATGTCCCATAATTTTCATACAGTTTTCATTCCTTCCATTACGCTACCGCCTTTAAACATCTATGAAAAAACGGTATCGTACCTAATGGAAAAAACATTTTGTATTTTTTTTCTCCTTTTAGAATCAAAAGAGCTCGCGATCCTGAGTAGAACAAGCCCAAACTTGTCCGAATTAAATAACAAGGTGATTTCAACACAACGGTTTGTGAAAACGCCCGAATACCCTTTCCCACTCAGCGGAGCTCCCCTACAGCTCTGCGCTGCACCATACTGAATCAGGGAGTGCATCGTGGCGAAGTAGCACGAGCGTGCGGCCCAGGGGCGTAGCTACTGCCGTATTTGCCGTATCAATTATACGGGGCCCCAAAGTGTGTAAGGAAAAAGAATAAAAACTTTCTAATTTATATTACCTCCATATAAGGGTCTCCAAAAAATTTTTATACGGGGCCCCGACAAGGCACGCTACGCCACTGGTGCGGTCTCATCCGACACCAATCTGAAGGTGCATGCAGAATTGCACACCAAAAGAGCATTCGCTGTTCTATCCCCCTACTCTACGAAATTCGTTCGTTACACGAAACGTGATTCGTTGATTTCGTAGAGTGGGGGATAGAACAGCGAATGCTCTTTTGGTCTGCATGCACCTTGACGACTCGTGCAAAACATGCGCTGCCGATCCGTCCGCTGAGTATGGCAATATGATGGCCCCACTTCAGACCACAATCAATTTCGAACCCTAGGAAGCCTATATCACATTTAATGATTATTTTCTATAGAAGGCACAAAACAAATCAAAAATATTTGATAAAATGCCTTTCGAATCTTCCAGACCAGAATCCTTCCATTTAATCTTTCAGCCTCCGTAGCCTAGTTGGTGACCCTGCCTACGAAGCTGGAGGTTCCGGGTTCGAATCCGGCGAGGGCATTATTTTTGTATTTATTTATCACCAATATTTGTTCCTTGGTCATGGATGTCTATGTATAAATACATAGTATAGTACGTATATGTATCTATCTATTATATATATCGTCGTCTAGTACTCATAGAGTATATTGAATAATAGTGTACAGTACCCACATCACACGCCTTAATTGAGCTTACCGTGGGACTAGGTTGATATTTGTGTAAGATGTCCCAAGATATTTATTATAATCTTTAAGCAAGTGAAGCAAACCATAATTATAACTTAACGAAAACAGGTTCATTGAACTTGAACTCTATTATTTAGTATTGTGGTTATGTATGAAGCGTATCGATTTATCGTCATAGAATAACATTTATATCCGCAGTTCGTAATCTAATAACGTGAACGCTGAAACAGATAGGGCTTCTTGCCACGTAACTTTATGCAGGGCTTACGATATTTGCACTTCTGTATTCTACAAATTGCATTACTTTGCAAGACATTTTCATTATTTTTAAAATAACTCTAAGCTCGAAAGCTGGTCGCTTAATTTGCGGGTCGGCCCTAATTCTCGTCTAATCCCTACATAGTTAGTATCCCTACTAATCCCTGCTAACATCATAAATGTTATTAAAGTGCCTAACTTTGTCTGTCTGTCGGTTTTACCTTCATGCCGAAATTAAATACTGAAACAATTTCCCGACTTGAAATAGGTAGGTACCTATTCGCAAATATGAAGTCAGACTAAAAATAACAGGTGTCAAGATCGATTCCATAAGTGGATCCTGTAATTAAGGTTAAGTACCTGCATAATGTATACCTAATGATTGCTAACAGCTCAAGTGACATACATCAAATTAAAGGATACATTTTATGTAATTTAGTAAGTACCTACATTTCACTGGTTTAGTAAGACTTACGCTATGCAATTATTAGAAGTGAAACATCTCTACATTATCAGACTATGAAATTCCCTGAAATTGCAAGCAAACGTTTGCAATTTACGGCTGCTGCTTACTGTTCACGACCAGGCAGAATAATTTTTTTCGTTTTATTTCCGGCGATATAATAATAAAAATATCCGGCAATAAACACACTAATTACTAGAAACAATGATAAACAATATTCAGGCCTGAAAAATACTAAGTCGATAAGGCGATAGGACTAGGAGTACCTACTAGGTACCGTACATACCAATGTTTTTCAAAGTGTGTGTTGCACCACATATAATTTGTTTTGAGGTTGCAACCCCTAAGGGGGTCCTGACCGCCCCTAAGTATCTAGAGAGCTCGCGAAGTTCAGGTTCGAAGATAGGAAATTATGAAAATCGGATAAAAAAAAATACTTAAAGTCAATTCAGGATAGGTAAGTGATACCTACAGACGGGCAACTGAAACACTTCATACATTTACGGGGATATTATTAATAAATAAGTAGTATATAGGAATGAACTTCATATCTGTCTGCACGGATATTAAAATACTAATGTGACAATGACAACATATATGGCACCTCGTAACAGCCAAAAGAAATCAGAAATCGCGTACCGGCGCAACATTGTATTATGACACATTGTATGCCACTTGCCTTATCTAAGTCACGGAGTGAAACGGCCAAGTTCACTCAACACGTCACGAAGAAAGTGCCCGCGCCAGTCCTCGACCCACCGCCGCGCCGCTCGCACGCGCCATGGCCCGCGAATTAAAAAGTTAAATTAAAAAATCAAAATGTCAATTCGAAGGCTAGTGAGCGCGGTGAGGTCCGCGCGCGAAGCGCTCGCCCGAGGCGCGCCTATGGCTGATAACGTTTTAAAAAGTTTACTTTCTGTTATTGTTATTTGTTGTATTGCTGTGTCTTCGCCGCCGTCGGCGTCTGCGAAGCCGTTCGCTTTGAGTTTTCCCGCTGGATGGTCGTTGGCGGGGTTGGTTGGGAGTGTGGGGGCGAGATCGGACGACTCGGAGCGGCCGGCGGCCGGGGTGAAGCCGTACACGGGGCGAAGGGTCGGGAATGACACGCTGAGGATGGTCTACTACTTCGACCAGACGGTGGCGGTGGTGGAACTGGGGCCGGAGAAGCTTTTGCTCAATTGTGAGCTCATCGAGACTCTGTAAGTATACCTATACTTACCTAGTTTATTCCTTCTACAGACCAACATGAATTACCCGAACACCGATTCACATTGAAACATCTTTTTTTCTTTCATTAATGACATTTATTAAGTCGTTTAATACGTCGTTCTTCGCAATTTTAAAGGACTTGGCTACAAGTCATATCATAGTTGTAGGCCGCGGACTCCTTTGAGGAACTCAACTTCCTTAGCAACCGACATTCACTCAACTATTAGGATACGACACATTTTCAAGAAGCCGAAGATCTCTCTAATCTCTCTATACAGTATTTTTATTTAAAAAAAAGCGTACAGTGCACAAAAAACAATTGTTTACTCATATCTATCTATGACTTACAACATACAACCGTCGACCATAAAAAAATATTTATTGGCTACTAAAAAAACAATAAAAAGAATTTATCAGTACGCATAACTATTTTGGCATTCCTAAGAGTGGGTATACAAAATATCAGATTGCTGTCGATTTTTAAACTGATTCCAAACCTTGGGATTAGTTTACCGGACCCCAGCTCGAACCATAGAATTCTCAGATTGCTGGGTAACGCTAGGAAGATGATAAAAATTAAATCTTCCAGCAAGAAGGGATAATTTTACACAAATCGACCTTATCCCGAGGCAAGCTCAACGCTTGTGTTTTGGACACTAAGCGAAGATATATAAAATAGATAAATACATAGATTTGTAGATGTCCCCACAAGGTGGACTGATGAAGTGATGACCTGGTAAAGGTCGCAGCAGTCCGCTGGATGCAGGTGCCACGGGACCGGCCATTGTGGCAATATTTGGGGGACGCCTATGTTCAGCAGTCGCCAGGACGTCTTTCCGCTGATAAGATGATGATGTTGATGATCATGATATAGATAGATATCTACTTCAATACACAAAAAACAACCAAGACCAAAAAACAAATATATTTGGTCCGGGTTCAAACCCGGGACCTCCAGTTTCGCTGGCAGGGTCACTACCAACAAAATAATGACGAGTATAATCCTTGAACACTACACCCGATACGAATATCGTAACTGCAACACCCATTTTAATAAATAAGTAAATATATTGGGACATCTTACACAAATCGACCTAGTCCCACGGTAAGCTCAATTAAGGCTTGTGATGTGAGTACCAAGCGACGATACATATAACAGATAAATACTTAAATACGTAGACAGCCATGACCAAGGAACAAATATTTGTGATAAATAAACAAATAATGCCCTCGCCGGAATTCCAACCCAGAACTTCCAGCTTCGTAGGCAGGGTCACTAACTAGGTTATGGAGGCTGACAAATTTGATGAAAATATCTCCCGCATTCAGAGTAAAAGAAAGGTGTCGTTTCCATGGATTTATTGTTGTACATCCGAGGTGGAGCGAGTATTGCGACGATATGAGGCGAGGCGATGATGGACATGTCAATTGCTCGCACAATCGGCACAATGCACAGATTGAATTGGCTTCATTTGGGCCGCTGACACGCCGGTACTCGTATTAGGAATCTTACTTATGAATCTCACTAGGCACTTTTGAACGTGCTAGGTAGATGGTCCATAAGATGGAATATAAATTATGTTTTATCAGGATTAACAGGAGGAAACAATTTAACTCTGCAAGTTTTCATCGGCAGAATTATTACGAGTTTGTCGCAGCAGTAAACGTTGGGAAAATAGCACAAGAAATATAAAAAAAATGCGAAATTAAAAAAAGTGCACATGAGTTTCCTAATTCTTTCTAAATGAATAAACTTTCAGTCGCGTCAATAAACACAATAGATTAAATTCCTTGTTGAAGGAAGTGTCAGAAGAACATTCTTTTTTATCACCTCGCTTCGCACAATTACCTCAAGCGGTAATTAAACAAGTTAATTAAAGTGTTCAACTATACACTAAAAGTTAAATGAAATCATTAATCAGTGTTTAATGCTAATAGATTCTGCCAGATGCAAGTAATTTAAAAGTAACACCGAATTTTCTAAATTGACACAAAACCTGACGAGCGGGAATAGCAATAACGGGTTGTATGCTATTAAAACTTGTTTGTAATTAAGAATCAATACATTTTGATTATTTAGTATTATGGAGTTATTAACCTAATGCATAAGTCAAACAAAAATGCATTTCAAATGTGAACCCTGAAAGCAGTTAATAGAGTACAAAACCGAGTTGGTCATATATAAAACGTCGTACGATACGACGTGCAAAAATGTATCTACATATGTATTGTGTTGTGAATAATTTTAACTAAAAATGTATGTGAACTCCAGGTTCAAGATTTCCTGATAAGACTAAGATTGTGTTCCGAAAGTGCGAGATTATGAAATAATGCAAGTTTTAGGTTTATTTACATATTTTTTTTTTCTACTGGCGCACGGTATACTTTGTTACCTATATATTCAAAAGGTAGGTTTGACATAATTGATTTTATAATATATGTATATTCTTTTGAATATATAATATATATTCTTCATGTGAGTTTATTATTAAAATCAATTATGTCAAACCTACCTTTTGAATATATAGGTAACAAAGTATACCGTGCGCCAGTAGAAAAAGAAAAATTAAAAACTTAAAAAACCGACTTCAACCGGTTTCTCCAAGATTCCCGATTTGTTTCCATCATTGGTTTCCTCAAATCCTACTTTCTGAATGCAAATTCTTGTAAATGAATGAAAATTACCAAAAGCGCCATACATGTACCTATAACAATTGAAGAGATCCCTCGATTTCTCCAAGATCCCATCATCAGACCGCAACTTGGTGCCAATGGGACCATCTCGGGGTAATACACGTTCGATCACAAAAGAAATTTTAAAATCGGTTCACTATTCTCGGAGATATCGGGTAACGTACATACAAAAAAAAAAAAAAAAATTCTGTCGAATTGAGAACCTCCTCCTTTTTTGAAGTCGGTTAACAATATGTAAATAAACCTAAAACTTGCATTATTTCATAATCTCGCACTTTCGGAACACAATCTTAGTCTTATCAGGAAATCTTGAACCTGGAGTTCACATACATTTTTAGTTAAAATTATTCACAACACAATACATATGTAGATACATTTTTGCACGTCGTATCGTACGACGTTTTTTTAGTGCAGATGGCCGTCCGAAGTTTTGGACCTGACGTAAAATGACACACTTCTCGCACTAGAGCGGCTAGAGCCTAAAAAAAGCAACATTGTAGGTACTAAAAATATTATTAAGGGTTTTTTACATTTTTTTTTGTTTGGACATTTTTCTAAACCTTTTTTCTCAATTTCTCTAACTTTAATCAGCGAGTATCAATCAAAAAAAAATCAAAAATCTTTATTGCAATACAACACAATTTGTTAATAATGTTAGGCGATGGAGCCACCTGGTAAGCAAAAAATGCCTGTGTTGGGTGCGCCGCTCTTCCTTCAAGTTAACAGTAGGTACTTATGCAAACTAAGTGTACAAGATTACAAAAAACTATTTATTCTATAGTTCGAGAAATATAAATTGAACGTTTATTTTTACTATAATGTAGGTAGAAAGTTACCAATTTACATTTCACGAACTATACATACAGATTTAAATTTAAATATTTACTTGTCAGAAGGACAGCCGAGAACGGGGTGCGAATATTTAATTCCTAGCTACTGATCGTATTTACTTACAAAGGTGTATACTATGCATGGACGCACATAATTAAACACAAGGTAAATTACAATCTTTTATTATACTGGTTCACAAATGATAAACCTCTGTCGTGAGAAGAACCAGCAAGAAACTCAGACGGTCTTACATTTTCCAAACTTTAAATAATCACTACAAGCACACACTTAAAACAAGACTATTTACAACACTTTAAACTATACTGATAGAAAACGACTGGAGAGTTATAAGCTTGCGTCCATGCATCATTTACTCAACCCTGGATTGCTTTATTCCAAGTCTAAATCAAGAATGAATCCCTGAATACTGCGCTAGTGACCTTTTATAATGTTAGCTCCAAACTACCTGCTTCATAGGCGGGTAGATATCAACACGCCGTTTAATGTCTACCTGCATGGACCAAGCAAAACATTGCTTATCGTTTTCTACATTTTATAACTCTTAACAAATTAAATGTAAACATTGCAATTAAGACTATTCTTATTGTAAATAAGATTATTCAGACGTTCGATGCCTCGACATGTCGTACACGTCTGCGCCAACTGAAGCATGTCTCCGACACGGCCATACTGACAAGACAAGCGTCCTCGCTTGTATCTGAAACAAACACGTACACCAGTAGTCTTTGTTATCACTCGGTCACTCCTGACCAAATTACTTCTTAATCTGTCTACGTAAAATCATCTCAATTCAAGAAAAATCATTTTAATCTTTGCAACTGATTTTAGGCTCACTTGTGGTCAATTAATTACCACCAATTTAAAATCAAAAACAAACAAGTACCATCTGGCTTTCCTAGCCACATTTTACGTAAAACATTACAGAAAACTTGCGGAAGAATATAATCTCATTCATGGCATATTGACTATCACATAATCACAAACATTACGCGCATCCCTAAGGGATCGCCGATTCAACCCTATGACACTACGGTCTCTAAAACGCGACCTCCGCTAGAGCCTGTCGCGCACCGCGTACCCACGGACTACTCACAGGCTGACACAACGGGCTACAGCTACGATCAAGCCTCTGGTAATGGGATAGAAAGGACTACTATTACATTTTACGAAATCAAATTTGAAACAATTTTACACACAATCATTTCACACTCCTCTTCTATAACCTGTTAGAGGATCGTAGGAACATCTTACAATCGTCCACATGACTCTATACACATCCACCACTTTAGCAAGGCACGGTATACCACCAACAGTTATCAGAAATACTGTAAGCAAACTCATCGTCCTCAGCAATGTACACAGAAAAACAATCTACAGTCATCAACATGTCACAAAACACCCGCTATCCGAGTAAAGTACACGGACACATCTATAACCTTCAGCGCAGTCACTGACTGACCTGAGTTTAACTGACTGACCTGAGTAAATAAAGTTTGCAAGAACACACTTTAACTCTTAACATCATTGTTGGCAAGCTCATCATCCACGACCTTAGCAAGGTACGCAGGAATACCATCTACAGTCACCATTAATACTGTAGGAACACTTCATCTACGACCTCAGCGAGGTACGCAGGAATACCATCTACAGTCACCATAATACTGTAGGCACACTTCATCCACGACCTCAGCTAGGTACGCAGGAACACTGTCTACAATCATCACATGATTGTACGAAAACCATCCACAGTCACCAAACTGACTGTGGGCATACTCTGAAGCCAACTTATTACTTTGCCCAACATACGATTTACAACATTCGTCATCACGTTTGGGATTTTGACAAGACAATGTCAAAAATCATGCCAGTCTTTAGGCAATTAACACCCCGGCTCATTTTTACCCCCAGAACGTAACGGTATACCAAAAATTCACATCTATCATCACGTCATCAAATATCACTCAGTTACATTTCTTGAAAACCAAGTTCAGTTTTACCAATTAAAAGTCAAAATGATTTAAACTAAAGAGTCAATCTCTCGACTCAAACAAAAACGTAAGTTACTCAACCAGGTTACACCATAACCATGCACCTGATTTAATTCCTGTCCATGGGCTTGTTAGGATCCAATTACCCATCAGAAGTTAACCATTTCAGCCGCGTAAGTGCTACTCCTCGCAAAGAGTATACTGCACCTAAAAAGCAGTCCACGTGCACCTTTTACAAGCTCCGGAACTTCCGATGCGATTATTAGATCACGCTCAATCCATCGAACTTGCTCTCAGTCCATTGAAAGCTCAAATGACATAAGAAATCATTAAATTTAACAATTACCCTTTCCGCATTTAAAGTAGTTAATAGAAAATTAAATGCCGTAATGCAGTATCATATTTTCTTTAGGTACTCATTTAATCAACTAAGGGAATTAAAATCAACTTCATTAACATTTGAAACAGACTAGCAAGTCTGTCTATGTACTTACTACTTTACTAGCTAGTAACCGACATAGTTCTACAATAGTAAAAATGAAACACTTCACTTCAACAAAAACAACAAATGGGTTGCAGTGCTCACAGCAGTTACAATACTCCAGATGCTACACCGAGCAATAGAGTCTTAACAACCACCTCCATGGCTGTCGGACAACCAAAACGCATTGACCACTTACACCATTGAACCAAACGCACGCCACTCACAATCGTGGCCGCACTGAGACGGAAAAATAGATCCGATTTACACCTACGACTACGAATGATAAAATGGTGTATGTAGTCCGAGAAAACTGAACCCAACAAAAATGTAAATAGTTTCATTCCACGATTGCAAACTATACGATTGCAAACTATAATGACTAATTCTAGTACCCACCATTTTAATTGAACTAAGGTAGTCAAATTGTAACTATTGACGGTCCAAATAATAAGAAATGATTATCATCATCATCACCATAACCACAATCATCATCATCACAATAACCATCATCATCATCATAATAACCATCATCAACATCATAACCACCATCATGATCATAACAACCATCATCATCATAACCACCATCATCATTATAACCACCATCATTATCATAACCACCATCTTCATCATAACTACCATCATCATCATAACCACCATCATCATCATAACCATAATCATCATCATCATAATCATCATCATCACCATCATCTCCACCATCATCATCATCACCATCATCATCATCATCAGCATCATCATCATCACCATCATCACCATCATCATCATCATCACCATCATCATCATCCTATATCAGAAATTGTTAAAATAGATCTCAATGCGTTTAATAAAACTTTAAAGTCTTTAATAAACTTGCGTAACCTTACGTTATCGCTGTCTAATTTAGTTTTAGTTTTGCATTTCTTGCTCAAGTTTTAACTCTATAGAATCCAAAGGGTAGAAGCCCTCGATGACTCAACAACATATTAGCTCAGGGCTCAAATAGCCCAACAAAATGTGAACTCCTCACCGGATTGACAACGTGTCTACACCACGCGCTGCACCACGTGTTCACGGTAGGCAGCAGCGACACCAGCCATCAGCCTCTGCCGCGCCGTGGGGACATGATGACAGCAATAACTTGCAGGTCGGCAGCTCGCTCCAATTCACCATGTTGAACTGTAATCATCAAATTGTACGGTATCAGTTTTATCACAGAGATAATTTGCATGCGAGCTCTCAACTTAACCTGATCACAAAAATAAAAAGTTGAGGTTAGGGTATTGGTATCCTTTGGTAACTTTGTATTCAAATAATAATGGGCTTCACTTTACTACAACCAAGTTAATCTCGCAAAGATTAAAATTAAAACGTTTTTGTAAACACAAAAACTTCACGCTAAAAATAGAAATGTCAAACTGTAATTTCTTTAAATTAATGCTTCGAATTTGGCATTAAAACAATTGGAACGAAACCTGTCCTTGTACATCCGTTGCTCCAAAAGCAACTCCCGAAGAGCTGGAGTCTTTATTCTCCTTCATTTCCTGGACGTTTCACAAGAAATTGTGGTAGTTTCATCGCAACAGCATAGTCGTCATGAACGGAACTTCTGGCTACTATGAACGTGTTGTTCTTGAAATTGAAACATTCTGAGCTCGTTTCATTGCCACAACATAGTCATCAGTATCATCAATTCATCACGAACGAAATCATCACGAAACATTCTGTAACATAAATTTCACACGCATAGAAAACTTAAAAAAACAGGCATACGAAATCTCTAATCAATTTTTGGTAGACCACAAAACAAAACCACGGGTTACTTGCCCGTATTTCAGAACTGGTAGTATTTCAAAAGTCAGAAAAGTAACAAGTATGAGCCATGATATTCTTTAAAATTATTCAAATTACTGTTTTTTTTTGTGAAGTGGGTGAGATACCTACCCACACGTATTGCAACAATAGAAATTCCTTAAAAAAACTAACTTGACATCTCAAATTACGTCTCAAAACAGACTTTGCTTCAAAAGATACGAGTGGTTTACACCTTACACCAAATAAAAAAGAAACGATAGTTCAACCTTACCGACTGTCGATGATTTCAAACCTCACTCTTTACGTGTGGTGCATTTACCATCACCACTTATTGTAGGCGATTAGTCAACATCCCAATTCTGATGTCAGAAGGACAGCCGAGAACGGGGTGCGAATATTTAATTCCTAGCTACTGATCGTATTTACTTACAAAGGTGTATACTATGCATGGACGCACATAATTAAACACAAGGTAAATTACAATCTTTTATTATACTGGTTCACAAATGATAAACCTCTGTCGTGAGAAGAACCAGCAAGAAACTCAGACGGTCTTACATTTTCCAAACTTTAAATAATCACTACAAGCACACACTTAAAACAAGACTATTTACAACACTTTAAACTATACTGATAGAAAACGACTGGAGAGTTATAAGCTTGCGTCCATGCATCATTTACTCAACCCTGGATTGCTTTATTCCAAGTCTAAATCAAGAATGAATCCCTGAATACTGCGCTAGTGACCTTTTATAATGTTAGCTCCAAACTACCTGCTTCATAGGCGGGTAGATATCAACACGCCGTTTAATGTCTACCTGCATGGACCAAGCAAAACATTGCTTATCGTTTTCTACATTTTATAACTCTTAACAAATTAAATGTAAACATTGCAATTAAGACTATTCTTATTGTAAATAAGATTATTCAGACGTTCGATGCCTCGACATGTCGTACACGTCTGCGCCAACTGAAGCATGTCTCCGACATACTTATGTGACTAACTAAATTAAATTAAATTCTCCCATTGTGTGTGTGTGTGTGTGTGTGTGTGTGGATGTGTGTGAGCGTGTGTATATATTTTTAAAAGAAGAAAAAAAAACAATATTATTGTAACAAACTCTCTGTCTCAATATATCAAGAGTATATTAAGATGAAAACTATTAGTGTAAGAATTTTAAACGTGCAGACATCTTTCAGTGACTTATGATAGTTATGATGAAAATAGTTTTTTTCCTAACTACTGCGCAAGAACGTACTTTGTGCGCGGTAATTTTGTCTTTTTGACACACTTGTTATGAAAAAAATCGTTCCTTACACGTGCAAAAACTTTTTTTTAACTCGGGTAATTGTCGCCCTCGTTTCACTCGGGCTCCAACTTTCACCCTCGCCGATAAAAAGTTTTCCCGCACCAGTTAGGAAATGTAGGTACTATTGAAAAACATGTCATTGTCTCTTAAATTAAGCCGAATCCAGAAAAGTGCATATGACATTATAGTCTCAAAATGTGGTCAGGAATACACCTTTCAAGTTTGTCACTATCCACCCTGTATAGGTAGGTATACATACAAGGGTACTTCGAGTACCTACAGTCGCCTAGAATTACGAAGGCACGGTCATATTTAAGTAATTCCGGGATGTTTGTTGTAAAGTGGGCATTTAATTGCTTCCAGTCATCATCTTCGTCGCCCTTTGTTCCACTGTGAAGTATAAAGCACAATGGGTACATCAAATAAGAAATTTGATTCAATAGGTACACAATAGGTAGGTACGGCACAATAGGTACATACGAGTATAATATAAGTAAATATAACGACCATTCCTGTCCTAGCTAATGATGATTTACAACAAACGAGCGAATGCTCATTCTATCCCCCACTCTACGAAATCAACGAATTTCGACCAATCACGTTTTGTGTAACGAAAGTTAAGTAGTGTAAATCCACCTTGAGCCACTGCTCGTTTTCGTCTTCTCCATAATTCAAAAACAGAAAAAATATTTTCCCCTCACTAGCTCGTAAAGTGCTCGTTTATCCTTTAATACGAACGTGTAAAAAACGCATATTATTCACTTGTGTGGCAAAGTAATGACCTTGGTTTTGGAATAACAAAACGTAAAATGCTCATGGAAATTGTTCCATATTAATGATAATTAAATAATTTGTTTGAGAATTTAGTGTAAAATACAAACCTTTATATAATATGATGATTTTAACATATAAATCCTAAAATTCCATAAGTAACAATTGTTTTAGTGAATGATGATAAGATGACTAGATGCAATCACAAAACGCAGAAAATGTCAACGTCAACATTGTCAAAGAATATTATAGGTTATAATCTTTATTTACCGACTCGAACACGCATAAAAATAGTAAACTAAACAACTTTCAGGGTGTTCTGTTATAATTTTGTAATAAAATATTTTAAAAATAAAAATAAAACCGCCTTCAAAAATTCGCCCGAACTAAAAAGTTAAAAATAATTTTGGTTCCTACTTCTTAGGATTTCCTACCCAAACCTTTAAACCTTTTACCCTATTCATTGAAATAAAACATTATGGCTAGGTACCCTACAGATTTCTTAGAAGTCGGTGCCAAGCAGAATACGTTCATAGGTATATATTAGATAGAGCTTTGTAACTTACTGTCACTCCGATTACGCTTTTATCAACAGAATGGTCTGCCTCAGTCATTTTCATGAAAGCATAACCGGAGTGACAGTATATTACAAAGCTCTATCAAATACATAATTATATTATAAGTACTCGCAAAGTGAACATATTTGGCTTGGCACCGACTTCTAAGAAATCTGTAGGGTACCTAGCCATAATGTTTTATTTCAATGAATAGGGTAAAAGGTTTAAAGGTTTGGGTAGGAAATCCTAAGAAGTAGGAACCAAAATTATTTTTAACTTTTTAGTTCGGGCGAATTTTTGAAGGCGGTTTTATTTTTATTTTTAAAATATTTTATTTTTTGCTTTTTAGTAGTGTAAATATAAAATCGTTATTCAGTATGCTCTAAATACTTATAATTAGAATGTACTGCACTGTATTAGGCCATAAAACCTGAACTGGCGAACTTATATGAATACAAAAACAATTTCAAAGGTAACAGACTTAGCATGCCAATATTATTTAAAGAATCACTAACCGCTAACCGACATGTCATAACTACTAAGCAAACACTTGAATAGATCTCGAAAATGTATGACATTTGTTATATATACAAAGAATGATCCTCCAACCCCTAATCGTTAAGGAGTTATTCCTTTCCTCATCAGCTCACCAACATGAGACTATGACCACCTAAAGGCAAATACTCGAATAGCCTCCAAAATGTATGAAATATGTTATATTTAAAGAATTATCCCCCAACTCCTAATCTCCAAGGAGTTGTACCTTACATCATCAGCTCACCAACATGAAAGGATGACCACCTAAAGGCAAATACTCAAATAGCTTCCAAAATACACGAAATATGTTATACTTAAAGAATTATCCCCCAACTCCTAATTGCTAAAGAGTTGTACCTTCCATCATCAGATCACCAACTTAAGATGTTCATGACTAGATGCAAATTCTTGATTAGTCTTCGAAAATAAATGAAAAATGTCATGTGTGCCTACAACATTTGAAGAGTTCCCTCGATTTCTCCAAGATTCCATCATCAGATCTGGATTCGGTGACAATGGGACCAACTAGAAGGTATACCCTTTCAAACAAAAAAAGAATATTTGAAATCGGTCCACGCGTCTTCGAGTAATCGGGGAACATACATAAAAAAAAAAAAAAGATTTCGACGAATTGTTAACCTCCTCCTTTTTGAAGTCGGTTAAAAATAATGAATGTGAATGATTTAATAATGCATTGGCGTTGGTATGCAACTACAGGAATGTGTTAAAATCGTGCTGCGTTTACTTTTTCGTGCTAAGTTTACTGCGACAAAATCTTGCATTAAATACATGATGCATTTGGAAAATTATTATCACTAACCCGATGACGATTGTAATGTAAACAAATAATTACCTTTTTTGAGTTTCCTCGCTCTAGTGAGGGGAAAAGTTTTGTGTTACACACGGGTGCAAATGTATTTTACTTTTCGTATGTTAAATTCATACTCGCGGGTAAAATACAACTTTGCACCCTCGAATAACAAATAACTATTAAAAATGGTGACCATTATAATTAAAAGACGCAAATATTGCGCGGGAAAGAGTAGATAAATAAAATCACTCTTTGGGTCATACAACGTTCGCGAAAACAGGCGTCTTTCCTGTGGACACTGCTAAAGTTAACGGCTCAGGGTGCTTAGACAATCGCTAACGCTTAATCGTCAATCGTAAACGAAAGGCAGCTAACTGTCTTTGTCGCACCAACAGGGCTCGGATACCGGTTTTTACTCCATACAAAAGAACGAAATCGAATTTCGGTCCTTTTTGTTCTTCGGTATATTAATTCTTTGTTAATGGAGTAATTAAAAAATACGACGTTGGTAATTTCATAACATTTTGAGTACTACATAAAGAATATAAAACATTTTAAATATTGGGCTATTTCGAGGTTTTAGAAAAAAACCGGTTCCGAGCCTTGCGCACCAATATGAAAGAGTGACAGAGAGGGAAAACTACGATACGCTACTAAGTGCTAGCGATTGGCAACTTGGCTAAGCATCCTGGGCTCTGGGACATACTTAGGTTTTGACTACATAATCCTTAAGAATCAGAAGCCACCTATCGGCTTGTTTTCGTTCAGGAAGAAAATTAGGTTTCTTGGTTCTAGATTCCTCAACTTTCATATGTCCACAGGAAAATTTTGTAACCTAACTCATTACAAAATAATCTGTGTTACCTGTCTACCTATATATACATTTAACATTTTAAAAGGAGGTTCTCAATGCTACAGTTTTTTTGTATGTATGTTACCTACTCTACAGTGTGTGTCTATGACCCGGGCTTTTACGAAAATGGGTAATAAATAATAATACGCATTACTAGCAATCGTTTTCAAGTGTTAACATTTGACAAATAATTAAATTGACCGCACAATTAATTTTATTTCCTCCGAACGATCAATGTAACGCGTGTACTGCTTAGTTATCAAACGTTGTGAGTGGCTGCCATTCTGTCATTGTGAAGTGCAAATTAACGATCCATTTTGAAGTACATTGCTTCTCAATTAACTTTTCTTAGAAATTTAATTACTTTTAAAATTAGCATTTTGAATCGAATAATGTTCACGGTTTGGCTAGAAAACTGCATCGCATTCCTCGGTTTCGATAAAAGCCAGTATCGTAGACACGACACACACTGTATATTTCCGAGAATCGTAAACCAATTTTAATATTTATTATCGTATTGGTATTACAGTATTACCCCAAGATGGTCCCGTTGGCGCCAGGCCCAGTTTTTGAATGCATGTTCACTTTAAAATATTGAAATGTAATTATTTAATCGATATAATGTACCTATCGCGTGAAAGAGTTCGCCGCCAATCGAATTTGTCAAACGAAATTGAATGCTGATGTCACGCAATCTTTTACTGATGAATTTTAATATTTACTAGGTCGTTTGCATGCATACATTACATATGCCTAAACATATGTGTAATTGCACGTGGAAAGGTACTTACCTTTTCACGACTACTTCTAAAATAGACCTTATGTGTTCTTAGATCAAGTTTTTTTAAATATTTTATGTAGACCATCCGTGTACTGACATATATACAGCGTGTGTATTTTATACGGGCGAATAATTAATCCAGCTATAATATCTGATTCTATGAATCGGATAAGATAATGATTTCGTTAAATTTTGTTGTTAATTAGGTGTAATGATTTTTCTAAAGTACAACCCAGTAGCAATGTATGGCGGCTAACTGACATGACACTCGTATGACGTTTAGATATATATGTTTTTAATGTTTATGACTTTGGACGTTTAGATACTTATGATGTGGCTACCAGTGAATGCAATACATTGCGTGCTCAATTATTTTGTATAAAAAATACATACCTTTATTAGGTACCTAAAGAAATTTAAGTACCTAAACTGGTTCCCTAAGTCCGATAGTAATCGCCATTAAAATATTCGCCCGTATCAAATACAGACGCTGAACGTAAGTACCTAGTAAGTAGGAACTAAGATCAGTTGCTATGTAAAACTAGCTAGTATTTTAACGAAAAACGGAAAGGAATACTCACATTTCCGTGAGGGGTAAAGCAACTGATCCGCATTTTGCTACTTTCTACCCTTTCCACGAGTAAATGTACGAGAGAAAGCAGTGGTTCTGAAACTATTTATTTTGTGAATGATACAAAAACGGAACTAATAGCAATTATTAGTGTACGGGCAGTTGGTGGCATTTTGCACATAGGCATCAGTGCAGTGCAGTCGACTTACTAGTTTTTATGATTTGAATGAATAAAGTATAAAATTTTCGCATATTTTTGAGTATAAAATGGAACACTATCTAGATTTTTTTATGATGATAATAATGTTTAGTAAGTATGTAGGTATAATAAGTAATGTAGTATTATATTCCGTCTTTTCCGGAATGTCTTCTTAAGGTGCATTCAGACCAAACGAACATTCGCTATTCTAACCCCCCCCCCCCCCCTCTACGAAATTCGATCGTTACACAAAACATGATTGGTTGATTTCGTAGAGCGGGGGATAGAACAGCTCTTTTGGTCTGAATACACCTTTTGTTTTTTCCAAAAGTAGGTACCTAGGTAGGTATTACCTATTTTATTTCGTATACGTACCTAATATTTGGTTTGGTTTTCCTTTTGTACGGATTTATGTTTAATGTTATGTTTTTTGATTGTATTTTTAAGTAAAAATTCAAACACAATGTATATTGTTAAATGAATATAATAAATTGAATTGAATTGAATAGCAAGGTTTATTTTTTAATGTTGTCCAACCACTTAAGTATCTACTTTTCCTGTTGTGATGGGTGACAGGCTGTATTTATTTAGGTATGTACAGAAGCATAGAACTACCAATCGTTAGTCGTCGCGTCCGTCCATCCTTGTACCCGATGTGTACTCGATTGGAATGGAATATAGCTTATTATAGTGCCATTAGTGACAAGCTGATATTAGTGATAGGTACGTCTAATCAAAACCTAATTACGGTGAGCGATGGACACTGTCCCGGTATATGTCACCTTTAACCTTGTCATTATTTCGTGTGGTATACCTACGGTCACATTACAAAATCGAATTATATGGAAGATGATTGTAGGAAAATATGGTCACTTTTACGACATAATTCTATTTTGAGATGGCCGTATAGCAGGTACACGATGATTAGTCATCAACAATAGAAGAGAAAACACAGTGTCAACTATGGGACACGGGCATGGGGATGTCGAGCACTGGGACGCTATTTGTAGTAGTTACGGCCTGCGTCTCTCAGGTGACCGTAACGATGGCAGTAACAGACAGAAAAAACCGGCCAAGTGGGAGTCGGACTCGCGCGCAAAGGGTTCCGTACCATTATCAATTTATTATTAAAAAAATACAGTTAAATCAACCTACTTCAAAAACTATAGGAGGTAATTTAATCAAACCAAAAATCGTTGATAGAGTTTATTAATGTGCATAACATATATTTTTTTAGAATTTTATATCGCGTAGTTTAAAAAATAAAGGGGGGGGACACATTTTTCATACTTTGAGAGCTGATATCTCGAAAATGATTTGCTTAAATAAAAATAAAATGTATAAACCTTCATATCATTTTCAAAGACCTTTCTATTAATACCCCACACGCTTATATACAACAAAAAATTTTTTTTTATCCCCCAGTTACATGTATGGAGGGCCCCCACCCCAATGGTTTTTTTACAATTTAGTATCATAATCCTGTAGCGGTTCATACAACACATACCCTTACCAAATTTCGTTACTGTAGCATTTATAGTTTCCGAGTAAATTGGCTGTGACAGACGGACAGACGGACAGACGGACAGACGGACATGACGAATCTATAAGGGTTCCGTTTTTGCCATTTTGGCTACGGAACCCTAAAAAGTTGATTAACCCAAATAAAATTAACCCCATATTTTAAAAGACGAACGGATCTTAATCGTGTAAACTTACGTTTAATTATATCCTGACGTTTCGGGCATGACGACCCGTTTGTCTTTAAAATATGAGTGATAATCGTGAAAGTTTAAATCAATATAAAATGACCCCCATAGTAAAAGTCGCTCAGTATGACATACCTAACTACATATCAGCGTCTGAGTATTTTAGAGGCTAGTGAAACACCCCGTATCTCTTTCACCTTGACTGTACCTGTGCGTATAAATCATGATTGGTCAAGATCCTGTAAGACGCTGAGTCAAACCACAAGTATAGCGTTCCGCTGTTGACCCGGACTTCCCTGCCTTTGCCATGCGAGCGCTGATTGCAAGGGGGCCGCGTGCAATTGTCTGGTCAGTGGGACTATTACGGTTGCGTTTTGACGACGAACTGTTGCACTTGACATTATAACAGTTTATCTCTACGAACAAATAAAACATGGAAGCCGCACGCCATACTAAATTGCCTTTCGAAAGTGGTCCTGAATTTTAGTTGACAAGTGTCACCCCCTCTTCACAAAAACATCACGGAAATGAATGTCAATCAACCTATAAAAACTTAAACCGCCATTAAAAATAGTTGTGATTGGTCCATCAAAGTTTTGATTGGCTATATTCTATAAACATTTGTCAAAGATGCTGCGCCGAAATATGCGCGGTGTTAAGAAAAGCGCTATGTCCTGCCCATGTTGGCACAATTGAACAATTGGTTTTGGGGGCATTTTTGAGCTGGCGTTAGACGTCCATGTTTTTTTTTTTATTTTTTTTATTTATTGATAATGGGAAACAAACAGCATACAAAAAGTACATTTGAAGAGTTACACTATGAATATACATAAGCCAAACAGTTTCCACTACTGAATAGACAATTTTTAGATGCTCAGAGTAGACTTGCTTATACAATTTAATTAAAAATATATATTTTTTTTGTTCCTGGTATTAAACAAAGATAAATATCAATCCAAGGTATAAATCTAACATGCCTTAATCTAATTTTACAAAAGCTTATATCAATATGCATATATGGTGGTTGTGGGTATTATTATTATAAGCTCTAATATTAACTAATCTAAAGTAGTAAAAAAGTAAATACGGTAATCATAATCATAAAGTAAATCTATTCATTTGCTCTTCATTGCAGAAATAATATGTTATATATGGTCGCAGGTTTATCTACTTCGGATACGGATACGGATACGGATTATATTATTATCTGTCAATAGACGGCTGAAGTGGCTGAACACTTGACATTTAATGGTATACCGACATCTTATATGTAAAATACGTTTCATCAGAACGTCGACAACCGATGTTCAAATAGAATTTCATACAATGTTATAAAATTATTAATAAATGTTGCCCTGACGTTTCGGGCATGACATGACTCTAACGGCGCATTCATCCCAAACGAGCATTCGCTATTCTATCCTCCACTCTACGAAATTCGTTCGTTACACAATACGTGATTCCTTGATTTCGTAGGGTGGGGGATAGAATAGCGAATGCTCGTTAGGTCTGAATGCACCTTAAGGCACTGGTGATGGTCTCACCGCGAGCTCCTAAGCTATGAACTAGGTATGGGCTATGAACACGAACAAAAGATACTCCCGTGTAAAAAATAAACACGGCGGTACTCGCCCCTTAGTAGCTCGCGGTGAGACCAGCTAGTGCCTCAAGGTGGATTTACACCAAACGAGCGAATACTTATTCTATTCTATCCCCCACTCTACGAAATCAAAGAATTTCAACGAATTACGTTATGTGTAGCGAACAGGGCCGGATTTAGAGGTTAAGAGGCTTCGGGGCAACAAAGGAGTGGAGGCCCCCTGTCCCCCAATTATTTTCCAAATAAAGTAGACAATTTTTTTTTGTCATGTTTTTGAATAAATATTTTTTTGTGGAAACAAGTACCTATACATTATTTTATTATTAAACAAACATGTAAATGTAACCGAAAACGAGAATTATCTGAAATTAAATTTTAGCATTAACGAACGGAATCTTCCAAACTTTTTCGTCGAAAAATCATTGATGATTTCGCTGAAATCTAGTTCCCGGAGTAGATCAGATCATAAGATCACTTTCAATACCCTAAAAAAAATAACTATTTGGAATTAGATTTTTTTTCCAAATCTCTATTGTGGGGGCCCCTCTTTTGTGGAGGCCCCGGGGCTGTAGCCCCGGTTGCTCCCCCCTAAATCCGGCCCTGGTAGCGAACAAATTTCGTAAATTGGAAATAGAAAGAGCATTCGCTTGGTGTAAATCCACCTTTAAATGTCGTAGTTTTTAGGCGCTGGAAAGATCATATTGTCAGGGAAAATATAGCATCGCCTACATACCTACAAATGTCGACCATGACTTCACAAAATTCGTCACAGGTTGTGCACCTAAACATGATGACATACAGGATTGGGAAATGACAGAATGAAGAACATTCACATTACAGCTGAGTCAGCTAGGCTGGCCGTGCATGACTCAGTCATCTCGGTATACAACCTTTCAATGTTACCTATTCTTCCTTCTTTTGTTTCCGCTTTTACCCGGAAAATTTTCATGAGTAAATGTATGGCCGAAGCAATTTTGTTGAACGTGTAATAGGCGTTTATGTTTAATTATTTGTACATATTACTCATTGTAGTGGTAATAAAAATAAATACGTACACGCACTTTAAACTAATAGTCTTCCTACTTGTACAAAGTGGTAAAGCGGTAAATAGTACAATTCGATGCAAGTGCAAGAATTTTTTTTTTTCGACGAGGGTGAAAGTTGGAGCCCGAGTGAAACGAGGGCGACAGTCACCCGAGTTAAAAAGAAGTTTTTACACGTGTATCGAACGACTTTTTTCATAACAAGTGCCTTAATAAGAGAAATTTACGCACGCGAAGCGCAAAGTTTACTTTTCCGCACTAGTTAGGAAAAAAATATTATATTTCCAATGTTAGTGACGTTTGGGGGATCAGAATAGGGGTTTTTTTTCCATTGATATGGCGTTAGAGAGCATGTTATAGATTTCTGTATGTTTTGAGCAAAGTGGGGGCTCCGCTCCACTACTTCTGAAACGAATTTACAAAAAGTCTCTTTGGGGGCTATTCTGCGTCCTAAAAGTTCCGCGAACACCGAAGTTAAGTTGAGTCAATATTCGGGTATTTGTCTCTGTCACTCCAACGAAGACGCGATTATGGATTAAATTTAGAGGATTTGTCTCTCTCACTCTAATGACACCTTCGTTTGAGTAACAGAGAAAAATCCTCGAAATTTACGATTTTCGATTTTCGCGGTAGTAGGCCAGATTTCATAGTTCGCAGTCAATTCGCAGTGGGCCGGGCCGCTGGAAACAAGAGTGCAACATTTTTTCCCTTGAAAAATAGTTCGTTGACATATATTTACATCATAGTAATATAGGTGGGTAATAAAGTATAGGTGGGTTCAGTTACTACATTTTGTGTATCCAGCGTATTAATTACATTTTGCGTACCATGATTAAATCAGCCTATAATCCTGGCACAGCCAATTGAAACCATTTTTGACGCATGTTTTCTAAACCGCGTATGTAAATCCAAAATTGTGTTAATCATCTGTGTCTGACTTATCCAAATGTATTGGATCAGAATGACAGTCGCTAAAAATTTACGATGTTCGAAGTTTTTGTACAGTCAACGTCAAAGATATCGTTACGGTTGTGGTAGGATTGTTCTATGGACATGTTTTTGACGTCGACTGCACAGTCTGCACATTACCATCAGATATATCGGAGCTGCTACGATGCTCAAAAATCTCAAAATATTATATGAACATGCCCTCTAATAGTGGCCTGCTCAGATGTTTATGAGCAACCTGGCTGCTACGATAAATATCTGACAAGTGTCTACAATGACTACGATATATGTTTCAAATAAATGTTTGATTTTTTTAAATGATAGACGCCTAGCCCATTTATTTTGAAAGCGTTCAATATACTAATCGTTAGTAAAATCTAAAAACAATGTAAACACTTCCATTATTCCATAATCACGCACTTATAGAACTCAATCTTGAATTTATTACAAACTTACATTCTTAAGCCTTGAGTTCACATAGACAGTTAAAATTATTGATATTTAGTAGTATTAATATTAACGTAAAAATATATCTGCATATGTATTTCACGATGTGTCAAAGACGTCAATGCTATCGACAGTTTTTTTTATTTTTTTGTTTTACTGACTAATTGTTTTTCTACACATAATTGAGTCTTCATGAAAATACCAACGGTAATGAACGGAACCAATGGCAAACGAAGAATTAGCGGCTGGTTCGTCATCTGAACAACTTTTTGTTTCAAAGTTTTTTACCGACTCTGTAATGAAAATGTTGTTCCGGTATCGACAATGTGCTTGGTTTTTATATGAAAGTAAAAGTAAATAGCGAAATTAGCGCAGTAGGTAGGTAGCATAAAGTGTACTATAGAATATTACGGAGTACGTATCGTAATACAACGTTAGGGTTCGTTTATTTTGTTGTATTGTTTGCTTTTAACCTAGAGACTTAATAAAATCAAAACTATTCATTCTTAAGTAGGTAGAGCAATATTTGGCAAAACGCAAAACGAGCACTAGGGTGCAAAAATACTTATGTATCGAAAGTATCCTCTTATAATATACGACCTTACGACGCTCTAATTAAAATTAAAAAAAGAAGTAAAGTGCACTGGGATATATTTTTCAGCATTTTTATATACAGATAAACCTAATCTTGTCTTTGACTACCTTCCCGTGGGTGTCGTAAGAGATTGAAGTGTCACTGAATGTTCGTTTATAGAATATAGATGTTGGGAAGCATCATCATAGTGGAAACACTGCTGCAATCACCAACCCTATTGACGAAGCATATCAGCATGCGTACGCATTTTATCTATAGAAAATTGTCGTTTAGTATAACACCGCGTCCAGCTTTCCGTACGTGTACCTACGCGTGCTAATTTCAATATACAAAATGCGTAGATACGCATGCTGATTTCGCCCTATGGGCATTTATCTCCTATATGCTTCGGCTCGTCGCAGCTCGAAGCGACACACGTAGGATTTGCAATATTCGTCCAATTTTAGTATTCGAATAATACGAATACTTCGATTTCCAGTATTCGAATATTCGAATTTTTCGAATAAAACGAATATTATTGAAAAAATTACTAATTCATGTTTCCATAGCGTCTAATTGCAAAATATATGACGTAAAATTAAAGTGCAATATCCAAAAACAGATTTATGGTACCTACCTAAGAGGTAGGTCCATAGCATTCTACCTGATCTAGAACTCTAGATTCAATGTAAGGAGTTAAAAATTGTTTTTCGTATGGATTTAAATATGAGATACTTGATATCTTTTATCATATTTTCCAATATCCATTTTTTGATCTGACATGTATGTATACATTTATAAATCGAAATAGAACCAAGGTCAAAAATAATTCGTTATGAATAAATATTCTAAAACGTTGCATGAAAAAATAACCACTAACAACCAAGCAAGAGGGTTTTCAGTCTAAAATTAAAACTTAGGTTGAATAAGATTGGCATATTCAATAATTAATACATGTAGCGTAATAGTAAAAAATATTGGTCATAAGTAATTTAATTTATCAAACATTTTATTAATAAAAAAGCTGCTTAATTGACTCGAGCAGTAAGTTAAACTTTATTCAAGGGATCAGGGAACAAAATCTGACCCGTTTTATAATGAGTCAATTTAGTTTTATTTTCATGAGTACCTACTGATATTTTATCATAATTTCTGAATCAAGACACAAACATATGACCGAGCTTTTAAGGTATTACAGTTCATACTAATTACGAAACAAGTGATCAGGGTCGCTTTATTAATACTAATTTACAATACCTATGGTATGGATTTAGTTTTGAAAATATTTACTTTGGCATATTCATACTTTGGTATACGATAAATCAAATAGTATCATATAGTTGTATAATTTTAGAATCGCCATTACTCCCACTTATTCGGTAGATATTGTGGCCATTATGGCTTCATATTGATATTTATAACACAAAATATATTATATGCTCTCTGTACCTGGTGTTTGTTTGTTAACTTTTTAGGAATCTGTCAGAACTTTGCTTGCAGAAAATGCATTTGAACATTTTTGGAAAACAATTAAAGCTATCACCTGTAAATCCAATAAATAACGAATATTTTAATTGATTTCATTGAATTTAACTTTGTTTAGTCATTGAAATCAATTTTTACATCGATGTTGATGTTAATATTGGGATTTTATTGTAATTCTGCGCAAAAAATAATTATTTTCAAACAGTTTTTCACTATTCGAAATATTCGTTTTATTCGAATAATGACTGTTGTCAAATTCGAATAGTATTTAAGGCGAATAATTCGAATATTCGAATACTCGAATATTCGAATTGCAAACCCTAGACACACGACGCATGCATGCCCAAACAATTCATTCACAGCCCTACATCCTTTACAAAAATAAGTCAAGTGTAAGGCCAAGAATTTAGGTAAAGGGCATATTAATTTGCCTCGTCCACTTACAGTCGACGGCATTAAAGATGTATTCGGCTGCCGATGGCCACTGCGGTCCCGGCCTTGCCTGGACGTGACCGTCGTTCATATTGTATGTGTCTGCTGCGTCTTTTGTGTCTCAAAATAGACTAAGTTAATTAGGGTCTGCACTTGTACAGCATGTATTTTTAACACGCTTTTATTAGCTTCTCTTGTATAGGTAACCACACGCTCTGAGTTCTGATGACAATACATGTTATACATTACTAGCTTAGGAATATCACAGCACAGCACAAAAGCTATTCAAGCAAATTATAGTAGGTACTTAACGTGTAAAATAGAGGGAAAGTTTAAAAAAAAAACGTAAAATTGGCAATATCTCGAAAACCGTCCAACTTTTACTAAGATCATGTTATGTTGGCTAGGTACCTTTTGGGTCGACCTGCCTCGACCGGGTGTCAGGGTGATCCATTATTTATGGGACACCCTGTATATGTATAAGGCACATTTCTAAACTGTCAAAAGTTCATTTTAGAAATTAGTATAAAACCCTTGATTATTAACATTAACGTGCAGTGCAACAGGTGCAATACGGTCGGTGTCGGGAGATCCGCTATCATTTACCGATTATTACTTCCTTTTCTTTGTCGGAAATTACTTTAATATTTGTTGATAATTAACTTAAATTTATAGTGAAGTAATAAATCGCAATGCAAATCGACGCCGTTATTTTATTATCCGTTATATTAGGTTGATACTCAATCGGATGTCTATATAGTCTA
>JALPQI010006876.1:0-60372 GCA_025490895.1 Thaumatotibia leucotreta
ACTGAACCAGTGGGCTGAGTAGACCACGTTGCAAATAGAGTGGTCAACTGAACCCGTGGGCTGAGTAGACCACGTTGCAAATAGAGTGGTCAACTGAACCCGTGGGCTGAGTAGACCACGTTGCAATAGAGTGGTCAACTGAACCCATGGGCTGAGTAGACCACCAGCGCTGGGCTGTAATGTAATCACAGCCCAGCGCTGGTCTTCCATTGGAGCCATTAGTGAGGTCACGGTTGGGGGGGTCACGTAAGGGGTCAATGAGCCCACGGATCGATTTTTCTGTGGGCTCAGTTGTATATTTTGGGATTAGTGCATTCGGTGACGGAAAAGTAAAGAATGTAGCATAGTTCATGACAAATATTCTCAACGGACACGAAATGAAACCAGACAATAAAGTAAACCATTTTATTCTTACAAACATTCACTTGGCACACAGTCCTACATCACAAGTCACTGTCAGCACGGACCGCACGGAGGGGGGCACGGCGCGCACCGGGGCGGCGGGAGGGACAGCAGCAGTTCCCGCGAGGCCGAAAGCCGGGGCCGCCGCAGCAGGAGCCGTAGCCGCAGGGGCCGCAAGGCCCACAGCGCGGCTCGCAAGGCCCGCACCCGCATGGTCCGCAGGCCCCACAAGGAACGCAGCCCCCACAGCATTGCCCATAGCACGGCGCGCAGCACGGCCCACAGCCCCCACAGCCCCCACAGCCCCCACAACACGGTCCACAGCCCCCACAACACGGGCCACAGCCACCACAACACGGTCCACAAGACATTATGCTTATTTTAAAAGTACTTAAAAATGTTTATAAAAACTGGTACAATTTTGTATGATTTTGTGTTTTGATCTTTTTTTTTATAGTTTCATGTGTCATGTGCAAAATTCTGTAAAATAATGACTCAAGAAGAAAATTGAATTATGTAAATTCTAAAATTCATATTAGAATTTAAAAAATTACAGAAAAATATTATCCAGCCATGACTTAAAATAAGTGTTACCATTGTTATTAAATATTTAATACACTATTTGATCTGACGATCTGGGAGGCTAGTACGTCTTGTATTTGACAGCCACTCACGGACTTCTCGCGGCTACCCGTCTCTTATTAATCAAAACAATTGAAAAGAGACGGGTAGCCGCGAGAAGTCCGCGAGTTGCTATCAAACAAGGATGTGCTACTTACTCGTAAGACTTTTTTTTTTGTATGATAGGGAGATTGGAGGTGAACTCCATTGAGCTCCCGCTTAAACGCCTGATTGCCCCGATGGAGCAAATAGGGGGTACTCGTAAGACCACTTGACCTCTCCTTTGCACGTATTAATTCGTACAGTTGTCATCTCTCGAATATACAAAGTGGCTTTACAGTGGCCAAAAAATAAGTGCATTCATCGTGTCATTAGATCATTAGCGTGAAATTAAAAACTTTAATGTTAGACAGTTTTATAACGACAATTAAGCACTAATTGAGAACTAAACTCAATAAAAACTCCGTTTTGTTGTTATTTTTATAATCTTAAATTCCTAAAGATACCGTACTTAACAGTCGTTACACACTTGACTGCAATCAAGGTTTTTTTAACCCTTTCACAGCTGACAGTAAAAAAATATTCGTTTAACCTTTTGAACGCCAACGACTGATATATTGGCACCGCAGGTTCAACGCCAAAGACCGATATATAAGCCCTGGTCCACACAGTAATACACGGTGCTCGCGAGCATTGCGAAAGATTTTAACTGTGCATTCTAGGCATCAAAATAAACATAAAATATTATGAGACCAAAAGTCAATTCCACCAAAAAAAAATTTATTTTTTCTTTTTTTTTGTCTTTTTGAATACTTCTTAACATTTCCAGTACTTTTTATCATAACAACAATTTGTTTAAATTATTTATTTCAATTGTTTTTTTAGATACAGGTTATTTCGTCAAGTCTATTCGTATTTTTTGATTGTCAGGCAAAAGGTGTGGTAATATTAGAACACATTGTGGTGGCATTGTAATCATAAAGAAGTTAAATGACGAGTTACGTCGAAAAACTTATTTCGAAAAAAGGTTGATTATCTCTGAAACCAAGCCGAATCCAGGAAATTTTATATAACATTAACGACTCTAAATGTGGTCAGGAATCCAGCATTAAAATCTTTCGGAATGCTCACGAGCACCGTGTATAAACCGACACGTCTATGCATAAAGTTCACATTCAGTTTTAACGTTTTACTCACGTCACGTGGCGTCTGAGTGACAGTATTTCTATTTGACGTGGCGTCAAAAAGGTTAAAATTGATTTCTAAATCGTTGTCAATAGAGTTGAAAATCTTAACTGCGATAACAACGAGTTAGGTTCGCGATCGACTGTGAGAGGGTTAGTCTCACGCTAATTTAATGCTCCTAAAAGTGAAAATACCCTTACATAGTCGTCGTTTAGATGGCCCACAATGGACCAGGGTATCAATACAGTACAACATCAGGGTCCACATTTCATATTGCATTGCTTTCCATTGGGTACGTGGGACGTGAGACGAATGTGTCCTTAGTAAGGACACATTCGTCCCACGTACCCAATGGAAAGCAACCTTACTGTTAACCTTTTTGACTCCACGTCAAATACAAAAGCTGTCACTGACACGCCACGTCAATAAGATTTCAAAACTGAAAATTGAATTTTACGCACAACTTAAGGTGGATTTACACTAAACGAGCGAATGCTCATTCTATCTATCCCCACTCTACGAAATTCGTTCGTTACACAAAATCACACAAAATGTAATTCGTCGAAATGAGGGTTTTTGATACTTTTTCTGCCGCTATGGGGAGGTGAGATGGCAGCACTGAGCGGGGGTTTTGACGAATTGTCAAAATAAATACGCGCATTTAGTTTTCTATATATTTACAGGTTTATTTATTCTGAAAACCATTACTTTAGGAATATTGTTTTCTAAAATAAATAAAAAAATAGTTCCAAGTCAATTCCCATGAAATTAACAAAGTTATAGTAATTCTTTTTAATACCAGTGACTTTGCGCGCCTGTTTTATAGCTCAGTCTTCAGTTCGATGACCGTGTATTAGTCGTAATCCATTACAAAATTAATACTCTTCCAAATAAAATAGAATTTCAATATTTTAGGCCTAGGTGCCTATTAATAGTATGAATCTGACAGCTGTCGAGACCATCAGGTGCGTACGAAGCGCTGCCTGGTGGCAGAAAAATTATCAAAAACCCTCATTCGTTGATGTCGTAAAGGTGCGTTCAAACCAAAAGAACATTCGCCGTTCTATCCCCCGTTCTACGAAATCAACGAATCACGTTTGATGTAACGATCGAATTTCGTAGAGTAGGGGGTTAGAATAGCGAATGCTCGTTTGGTCTGAATGCACCTGTATGAAGAGTGGGGGATAGAATGAGCATTCGCTCATTCGTTGTAAACCCACCTCTACGTAAGAACTCATAGATGTAATCCCGACCTAAAAATGCAGAGGCATTATCAACCATTATTCAATATACTCAAAGGAATACTAAATTGCATGCTCAGCAAGAAAATCATCGAGCTGGTAAGTTAGTGGTGCATTTGTCAAATAGATCTGGATAGATCACCAATATCCTCACGATTGTGTATGCAAATTGCAAAAGATTTAATCAGCTAGCCCCGCTTTTACAGGTTATCGTGCTGTGTCATTTTCGCACTTGCATACTTGTAATATAAACCCTGGACCATCAAAACCCTTTGAAAACTAAGAACCTAAGGTGGTCGTGTGCTCAATGCCTACCATGCCAGCAGCCACAGCGGTTAAAAGGTTAAAACCAAGTTAAAACCTTTCAGACTCTTAATGACTGATAATGTAGGCACCGCAGGTTCAATACCAAAAACCGATATACCGGGTGTGGTCCATAATAGGAGCATTATATGTATTGCTCTGTGGACCAGGACTTATATATCGGTCCTTGGCGGTGAACCTGCGCTGCCAATATATCGGTCATTGGTGTCTAAAAGATTAAATTTAAGCGATGAATCTTTGGATTATACACAATTACCTAGGTCTAGGCATACAATTACCTTAAAACGTAGTGATTTTATTCTCTTTGGGTCTAGGTAATCATACATCACGGTCTGCAGAGCAACAGACGGGCGTGTGTAAAGTTCAAATTCAGTATTAACCTTGTCGCTGCGAGACATATCGATCTTAGGCGTTGAATCTGCGGTGCCAATATATCAGTCGTTGGCGTTCAAAAGGTTAACCTTTCCGCCGCCACGTGAAATAAAAATAGCGTGCCACCCACGCCAAGCAACAATCCGCTATTTGCTTGTAAAAAACTGTCAACTTTGTATTAAATTAGCATAAGGTGTACTTTATTCTGAAATTTGTGACTTGCTATCAAGTCGCAGGCGTGTGGGGCACGAACTACCTATAGCAGCGTCCAAAGATGACATAATGCATGTTCGCTATAATGGTAACTTTAGGTATTAGTTATGAGCTTTAAGTTGGGTTTTGTACAAAATAAAGTCTATGCATGTAATTGCAACTGGTTCTGTATGTAGGCAGTAATCTAAAGGTGCATATACGCAACGCACACGAAAGGACGTCCCTTGTTGAATTAGTTAGGATTAAGGTGCATGCAGTTGCAGACCAAACGAGCATTCGCTTTTCTATCCCCCTACTCTACGAAATTCGATCGTTACACGAAACGTGATTGGTTGATTTCGTAGAGCGGGGGCTAGAACAGCGAATGCTCTTTTGGTCTGCAACTGCATGCACCTTACTGCAACGATACTCACAAATATCTGGAGCAAGTGGTTATTGTCAAAGGTGTCACTATTATACTATTATATTATTTATGATGTGAAGATGTGGTTAGACTATTAGTAGGTACATTTTGGGATTAGGGCAATCGGTGACAACAGTAGCAAGAAATAAAAGCAAGGAGTAAAGTAAACCAATTTATTCTTACAAACATTCACTTGGTACATACACAGTCCTAGGTCACCGCGTACGGACCAGGAGTTGGACATTACAGTTACATCGTCGGTCAGCAACACCCGCCGCAGCATCCCCCACAACATCCCCCACAACCACAGCCCCCACAGCCACATCCCCCACAACCACAGCCCCCACAGCAGCCTCCACAACAGCCTCCGCATCCGCAGCCCCCGCAGCAGCCGCCGCAGCCTCCGCAACAGCCGCCGCAGCCCCCACAACAGCCTCCACAGCCACAGCCCCCACAGCAACCTCCACAGCCCCCGCAGCAGCCCCCACAGCCCCCGCAGCAGCCACCACAGCCCCCACAGCAGCCACAGCCCCCACAGCAACCTCCACAACCGCCACAACACATTATGCTTATTTTAGAAAAAAATCCTTAAAAATGTATAGATAGTTGTAAAAATAACTGGTATAATTTTGAAAAGTGTTTTTTGATTTTTAATTATTTTCAAATTTTTATGGTTACATGTGTTATGTAAAAAAATCTATAAAATAATGAGTTTGACAAGAAGGAATTGAATTACGTCAACTCCGGTGTTCCAATTTCGATAAAGTTTTGTTTCGTTACAGAAATTAATCAGCCATGTCTTTCAACTTTCTTCTTAAATCTTTAATATACGACATGACTTGATGACCGACAATATTAAATTCTTTAAGTTATAATTATAAACCTATTACCTACCATCTTTTATTTGAATACCGCCTCGAGCGTGTGCATTTGGTCTGCAGAATGAGAAGCTGTCAAAGTTCAGATGGCTATCCATACAGTTCGATGAGATTGTAATGTAACTGAAATCGGTACGTGTAAAATTGCCATAATTGTATCTGACCATAAATTTAATCACATTATTTTATTCGAAAACCACTGACAACGAAGAAGCCAGAAAAAAGCTAAAAACAGAAGAATTCCATTGTCACTTTTTATAGAAAAATCTCAAAAATTGCAAAAAATATCCCAGTTTCCTATTTTCAGCAACAACCAAATCAAATCTTTAGCTAAATCATCAGTCGTGGTTTGCTGAGAATAATCCGCAGAAACCCACATAGTCGTGGACAGCTTTTTTAGAAGAAAGCCCTGTATAGTTCCGGAATGCCTTGTTGCGGAAGTTGTGGGACCCCCGCGTGTGCCCAGTGGGCAGGGTGCGCCTACCCCGCGCCTTTCTGCGGGCCCTGCTGCGGCATCTGCCGGAGCCCCTGCGGCAGGCCCTTCGGGGTCTACAGCTGGAGGTTCAGGCCGTGCTGCTAGAGGGCCAGTGTCTCTCCGGGGCCCCTGTAAGAGGCCTTTTGGCATCTACAGAAGCTCTTAGCGCTCCAATTATTACAGTTCAAATGGAGGAACAGAGACAATATCGATGTTTACAGTCCCTGTGAGTAGTATTAACTTAGTTTGATTGCAAATGTGTGTTTTATAGTAGTTAGATAAGGGAATTTGTCGTTTTTGCGTTATGTACTGTGGGAACTTAAATAAATTCGTTGTGATTTAAACTTGTTTTACTTATCTGTGTAGTTTTTGATGTATTGAGGCCCATTTACACGGTGCGAGTTTCTCGCATGATTTGGGGCGAGAAATCGTATGACATTATCGTATGCGATAATCGACAGGCGAGTATCGTATAAAAATGTTTACATTCATGCGAGAAACAAAAACTCGCCTACGATTATGTCGTTCGATACTCGTACGGAGATTATCGCCAGGCGAAATAGTTTACACGGGGAGCTGGATTCTAGCGAGATATTTGCTTACGATTTCTTGACTCGTCTAAACGCATTCTCGTATGACATTTTTTCACGAACGAGCGAGTATCGCACGAATCGGTGCGAACCGATTTTCATACGAGATTTACCTGTCAACTTAAAACGTGATTAGTTGCTTATCTAATCATTACCAGCATACTGTTATACTTCAATATCTCAAAAGGAGAGTTTTCATTTCGTGCGAATGTATTTTAAATATTTTTAAAATGTTTATAACCGTCATTACTAAACCGATTTTGTTAATTCCTTTTTTATCTGAAAAAGATATATTTTTAGAAAGAAGACCAATTCCATATCTTTCATCTGATTTCAGACGTTTATCATTAGCTTTTTATGAAATAACTTCAAGGTCTGATTTTGGGATTAATGCTAATTGGGCTAATTTAAACTCCTTAAACGGCATAGTGCATTGCGATTTGAGGCTTTTCATATGTAACTTGAGCGTTTTCTCGTGGAAGCCATAATTTTGGTGGAGTGGAGTGGACCTGATGTTGAAGACCATGGAGGGCAAAGAGGAACAGCGTAATTGTTTCCGGCTCTAGTTAGTTAGTACATGAACTCGAAATACTATTCTCGCATTCAGATCTTGTTTAGACGGATATGTCCAATAATCACAGGCGAGGCAATTATCGCCTCTTCTCGTGCGATATCGTACAAATAGTTTACAAGATACGATATTTTTTCTCGTGCTACGATAATTGCATGATCGAGGCGAGAAACTCGCACCGTCTAAATGGGGCTTAATTCTTACGACCTGTTAAGGTGCATTCAAACCTATAGAGCATTTTGCTCATTCTACCCCACTCTCTACGAAATCAACGAATTTCCACCAATCAAGTTTTGTGTAACGAACGAATTTCGTAGTGGGGGATAGAATGAGTGAATGCTCGTTTGGTCTAAATGCACCTTTTCACAATGCCCGGATAAACATAAATGCCCGGTTCACATTATTCCAGTAGCATTCCAGTCCAGTAATCCAATCCAGTACTGTATTGTGATGGAGGCTTAGGCCCCCACCACGGAAATTCCAGAGAAACACATTTTCAGTCTTCCAATTTGTTTTTATATTTTTACAATATTTTCTGTTCATCGTAAAAGTTATAATCTGTTTACATCTTTTCTGTCACGTGATTGCATCTCTAAACTTTTAAAAACCGCCACCAGTGGCGCTGGCCGTCACTAAACATGAAATCAAGCAAACTGCTCAAATATTAAATTAAGTTACAAATTATCTAATTTAACTAACAAACCAAATTATTAAATGTTTTATAAAATAAACAACAGCTTCTTATGATTATTTCTATCGTATTATTTTAAACATGAAATAAAAGTAGGTTGCAATTGCAACCATAGACTTATTAATTTAATAGACCGAGTCTATTATATCTGTGGGTGACGCCAGCAATGCCTGTCAACGATCTTTGTTTGGCTATACTAGTGCACCTAAACCGCAAATAGTAAAAGTGATTAAAATAAAGCTTTTCATGTATATTTCTGTTCGATAAGTGCACGGAATGTGATAAAAGTGATGACTTGTGTGGTTCCATGGTGTAAAAACCGCCAGGGTTACCTGAATGAACAAAATAAAGACATTACGTTTCACCGGTAATTTAGTTTTGACTTGAATTTTAAAATTTCGAACCTTATTAAGGTAAAAGTAACTGAAAATCTTATTCAATATTTGTTGCCGGATACATGTGTGTAGCTTTGTGAATTAACCATTCGTATTTGCATTCGTAATGTAATTATAAATAGTGGGATTCAAATATCTGTATTGCATAGTGTTGTACTTAAGCGATCGATCGTGATATCGATAAATCTATTGATAGCCAACTCAGAAAATGAATCGATGTTTTTAATTTCCAACAGGTTTCCACAGGACACTGAACAAAGGCTAATATGGGTCAAAAATATCAAAAAGGCAGACGACTGGTGCCCTAAAAAGTATTCAAAAATATGCTCCGCACATTTTTAAGCTGTTGTTTCAGGCAAGGGCGTACCCATAAGTGATTACATTCTGACGTAGTACCCACCATATTTGGTAATCATCCAATGTCATGTCAACCAGAAAGTAAAGTAAGTTTAGTTTAATAATGACACTCATGTGATACTTGTGTAGACTGATTAATTATAAAGAAGCCATCATACGAAAATTGTTAGGTATGCTTTAAGGGATGATAAGTTCCGTAAAACATGTTATAATGAGGGTTTTCTGAAATGCCGTTCATCAGGGCGGCAGCACTGAGGCGTCAGGTCCAGAAACTTGTCTAAATTCTCAGAGCGCCTATAGTTTCGTGTTTAAATGATTTGTTGGAATTACTGTTTTTACATAATCTATGTTCTACATTGGATATTATCTGTGGCAGGAGTGTAGACTCCTCGTTCTCTTTCATTATCTGTGGCCTCGCTGTAAGCATGTAATTTGTGTCGTCCCAATATATTTTAATTATTTTTAGCCTTTATAACTTTTACAAACTTATTTTAATCAAAACATATAAAAATGTATCGCACTTATATTATTTGACAATAATAAACGTGTGAATATAAGTTTGTTCTGTTATTCATGATCTCGGGATCGGGACGAACTTCCCTGTGCACCAGCAGACTCTTGCATAATTCTAACAGGTTCTGGTCCTAGCAGATCAATTTAGGTAAGCTAAGAAAGCAAAACCTTAAACGTCGTTACCAGATTACCCGAGTCATGACGCAACAAGGCGGGACCGCGTGCAACATAACCTCAACCAATATCGAAAAACTCAAAGGTATCGATAATTGGATCAATTGGAAATTCGCTATCAAAATGGTGCTGACTCTTGATGGTTTGTGGAGCTGCGTTGATGGCACAGACACCGATGCTACGCGGGATTCACGTGCTTTGGCAAAAATTTGTCTCTCATGTGAACCTAACCTCTACCAGTACGTGCGCGTTGCGAAGACCGCTAAGGAAGCCTGGAAGTCGCTTTCCGACACTTTTGAGGACAAAGGGCTATACCGGCGAGTACTACTATTACGACAACTACATCGCGTTGAATATAGCCACTTCTCTAGCATGTCAGAATACATAGACGGAGTCCTTAAGCTCGTCACGCAGCTGTCGGATATTGGAAAGGTAATTGCCGACGAAGAAACAGCTGAAATTCTTCTATCGGGCTTACCTGAAGAGTTCAACGTGCTTGTGTCTAGCCTTGAGACGGCCAGTTTAACCAAAACCTTATCAAGTGAGGTAGTCCGGACCAGACTACTGCAGGAGGATCACCGGCGAAGTAATATTGCTACAGACAACATTGCCTTTATGGCGAACAGGAAGAAGTCTTCTAATTTTAACAAATCTAACATCTGCACTTACTGCAACAAGAATGGTCATGCTGCGAGTCGCTGTTTCAAGAAAAAGAGAGATGAAGCAAAGAAGAATGGACAGGAACACACTATGTATGCTTCAGCCTTCTCCGTTTCCCACTCTAAGGAGTATGTCTTGGACAGTGGTGCTTCTGCAAACATGACAAGGGACATGTCTCTGCTGCATGATGTCAAGAACAGAAAGTGTGTGATAACTATTGCAAATGGACAGCAACTAAATAGTGAATTTGTTGGTAAGACTGTTATTTCTCCTGAAGTTTCCTTAGATAATGTACTATTTGTGCCTGGTCTATCTAAGAATTTAATGTCTGTTAGTGAAATTACTAGTAAAGGTTATGTTGTTATTTTCCAAAAAGATAAATGTAATATTTACAGTACATGTCAAGTCACAGGCAAAAAGGTTTTTTCTGTTAACAAACAAGACGGTCTGTATAAGTTTAAAGTAAACAATGTCTTGCAAACTCGACCTGACCCCGTAATAGGTAACTCTATGTCCATGCAAGGGCATGGAACCATGAGTGCCAATGCTGCAACTGCTGTTGTGCCTTTTTCTACATGGCACAAGCGATTAGGTCACTTGAATTCCAAAGGTATGTCCATACTAGGTGGAGGGCATGAGTGTGGTGTCGTTTTTCAGCCTGAAGACGGCGTGCCGGCTCGGTGCATCGCCTGCCTTACTGGAAAGATGTGTGAAACATCGTTTCCTCAGTCAAGTGCGGGGCGTGCTGCCAACCTTCTGGACCTGGTGCATAGTGACATTGCCGGGCCTGTTCAAGTACCCAGCTGGGGAGGAGCTCGTTATTTGTTGACGTTTACTGATGACAAGTCAAGACGCACCTTCGGCTATCTTCTCAAGAATAAATCCGAGGTGAGTTCTCATTTTGTTAATTTTAAATCTTTAGTTGAAAGACAAACTGGATTGCGTATTAAAGTTCTACGCACAGACCAGGGTACTGAATATTGCAATAAAAATTTGTCCAATTTCCTTAAAAAGGAAGGCATTATCCACCAAACTACTTGTCCTTACAGTCCTGCTCAAAATGGTCTTAGTGAGAGAGTAAATCGCACGATTTTTGAAAAAGCTCGAGCCATGTTACAGGAATCTCAGTTGCCTGATCGCTACTGGGGCGAAGCTGTTATGACGGCTATTTATTTAAAAAATAGGTCGCCTACCAGTGCATTATCCGGCAGAATTCCTGAGTGTATATGGACCGGATCTAGTGTTGATCTTCGTCATTTACGCGTTTTTGGCTGTGTAGCATACTCTCATGTGCCTAATCAAAAGAGACGTAAGCTTGATGCTAAAGCAAAACAGCATATTTTTGTAGGTTATGGTGAGACGTGCAAGGGATATCGCTTAATAGATCCAGTTAATCCCAAAAGGGTTATTTATTCTAGAAGCGTTGTTTTTCTTGAGGACAAATTTGGAAATAATTTACATGCTAATGATGAGGCCCAAAGAGCAAATGTTATTATTTTTGATAATTTTATTAACAATGTCAGTGTTAATGATCATTTTAAAAATAATAATTCTAGCTGCAATAATGTTTTAAATACTAACTGTGATATTAGTATAGGTAGTAATGACATTGATAATAGTCTTAGTACTCCTAAACGCCATGATGACAATGTGAATAATGATAAAATATGTAATCGAAGCTCTTTATCGGTTTCAGAGGAGGAGGCGAGCTTACCAGTGTTGTCACCTCTGTCTGACCAATATCGCACATCTGAAGATGTCTCTGAGGCTAGCGGCGAGGACTCGGTGCTATCCAGCCCTGTCACCTCTCCACCGCTCCCTGTTGCATCTCCAGACTACGAGCCGATGTTAGCGGAAGCTTCTGCTGTTCCGTCTAACTCTCGCCCAGTGCGGAGCACTCGAGGTATTTTTCCCGAAAGGTATAATGATTTTCACATATCGTCACTGTTGGCTGCAGCAAGTTCATCACTCGAGCCACTTACTTACCGGGATGCCATGAATTCACCTGAAAAGGAGGAATGGTCTGGTGCCATGGAAGTTGAGTTGAGCTCTATGATTAAAAACTAAGTGTGGGATTTAGTTGATCGTCCACAGAACGTTAATGTTGTAACCCATTTGTTGGTTTTTAAGAAAAAGTTTGATGCTACAGGCAACTTTACTAGGTATAAAGCAAGACTAGTCGCTTGTGGTTATAGTCAAAAAGAAGGAATTGATTATTCCGATACCTATTCGCCTGTGGTTAGACATTCAACATTAAGAATTTTGTTTGCTATTGCAAATCAGTTGGACCTGTGCATGGATCATATTGATGTCACCACAGCCTTTTTAAATGGCGAGTTAGACGAAAAGATCTACATGGAGCAGCCAACCGGTTTTCAATCTAACAATAGTAAAGTTTGTTTACTTAAAAAATGTATTTATGGCTTAAAACAAGCTAGCCGTATGTGGAACATTAAGATTCACACATTGCTTGCTGATAATGGTTTCGTTCAAAGTAAATGCGAGCCATGTGTGTATGTAAGAAAAAATAAGACTGAGTACATAATTATAGCCTTATTTGTTGATGATTTTTATGTGTTTCACAATAATTGTATTCAAACAGTTACATCATTGCTAAAACGGCACTTTGAAATACGTCATCTTGGTACTTTAAAAAATTGTTTAGGGATGAACGTTACCAAATACAATAATGTAACTGTTTTAGACCAGCATGATTATATTAAGAGGCTACTTGAGCGCTATAATATGTCCGATTGTAAACCAGTTTCAACTCCATTACCTGTAAATTGTAAATTAGAAAAGTCTAACAAACCATTGGATGACAATGTTTATCAGTATAGGCAACTACTAGGCTCATTAATGTTTTTGTCTGTTTGTACACGCCCAGACATTTCATTCGCATGTAGCCAATTAAGCCAGTTCAGTACATGTTTTGATGAAAGCCATTGGCGGACTGCAAAGCGAGTATTGAGGTACTTAGCCGGTACAATCAATCATGGTCTTTATTTCGTAAAGGATAGAAACTTTGAAATAAATGCTTTTTCAGACGCCGATTGGGCTCAGGAAATAACTGACCGCAAGTCATATACTGGCTTTGTAGTAAAACTTGGTAATAATGTCATCAACTGGGAAGCAAGAAAACAACGATGTGTTGCGCTTTCCAGTACAGAAAGTGAATATCTTTGTATTTCCGATGTATGCAAGGATATATGTTTTATCAGGAATTTCTTGTCAGAAATAATTGATAAACAATTTAGTGTCACTGTATACAATGACAATCAAAGTGCGCAGAAATTGTTACTAGCCAAAGAATATTCACACCGTAAAACCAAACATATAGACTTGCGGTATCATTTTGTGAAAGACCTTATACATGATGGTAAAATAAATGTTCAATACTTATGTACTGATGAAATGGTAGCAGATGTTCTTACAAAACCATTAAGTACACAAAAACATGTTAAGTTTGTTAAGGGTCTGAAACTGAAATGTATGTTAACTAAAGACTTGGAGTCATAGTTGTTATGTATAGAGTCATTTTTAACTAGTCAGTCTCTTTGTTCCTTTTTGATCTGTATTGTTATATATATGCCATCATAGTCTTGTATTATAGGTTTATCCAATGTACAACATAAGGAGGCGTGTTGGAATTACTGTTTTTACATAATCTATGTTCTACATTGGATATTATCTGTGGCAGGAGTGTAGACTCCTCGTTCTCTTTCATTATCTGTGGCCTCGCTGTAAGCATGTAATTTGTGTCGTCCCAATATATTTTAATTATTTTTAGCCTTTATAACTTTTACAAACTTATTTTAATCAAAACATATAAAAATGTATCGCACTTATATTATTTGACAATAATAAACGTGTGAATATAAGTTTGTTCTGTTATTCATGATCTCGGGATCGGGACGAACTTCCCTGTGCACCAGCAGACTCTTGCATAATTCTAACATGATTTGTACAAGTTAATAAAATTATGTAAAAAAATAAAATGACCTTCTTCTAGTTAGTTGTTCTTTGAGGCTAGGTAATTGTGTTTCTTAGCGGGACCTTACCGCTAAGTGGCGCCAACTAGTGGCATACGTTTTAGACAGAACACTTCTTATGACATTTGACATTTTAATTAAAGAAAATATTTCATTAATTTTGTGATTTTATTTTTATCCTAAAGTGTAGATTTAGAAATCATGACATATTAAGGATCGCAGAAGATCGTGATTCTGGGTAGGAAATAAGGTTTATTCGCACTGTTCATCGCTACCTAATTTGGTAAAAATATTATTATTGCCGATAAAAGCATACGATGAAGACTGGACAACACTAATAGTAATGACATTTTATCTAGTCAGGTTGGTAGCATTGTTCAAGAAAAATTAAGAAAATGGAGTCTGTGATATAATTCACGACCGAGTAGAACTACCTTGTTTGTCTCTTGTTCCTTATGGAATACATACTGAGATGGTAAAGGATGACAATAGTTTGTTCAGGTATGTCTTAATACACGGAATCTTCCCTATATTTTATCTGTGATTGCAACCTATTCAAGATTCCGCCCGCGATTAACATGAACATTCGTATAAATACTATTTAAACAAAATGTGACTTTTATATTAGTAAATGGTGAGAAAACCCACGGAAAATGATAATGATAATTGATTAAATCAATCTTGTTGGCGACGTGCTGTAACACTATGCTTAGCACATGATTGGCGAGACAGTATCTCGCCGCGAGATAGACTATCCGTCTCTCATTTGTTAATATAGTTAGTAAAGGACGGGAGATCTATCTCGCGGCGACATTATTGTCGCACCAATCATGTGCTAAGCCTACTGGAATGCTACTGGAATAATGTGAACCCAGGCGCGGATCCAGGACTTCGTTGAGGGGGGGCACTGCGATCCAGGACTTCGTTGAGGGGGGGGGGGGGGCACTGCCCTATGATATGATAGTATTTTACACTTCAAACACCACCTAGCCATACATAAGTCCAGCGTGAGGGGGGGGCAAGTGCCCCCATTGCCCCCCCCCCCCCCCCCCCCCTGGATCCGCGCCTGTGTGAACCGACACTGGAATACACCCATTCCAGGGAGCATTCCAGTCCAGTGACTGAAAAGATGGTCAACTTTGCATTCCAGCTCACCAAATCCAGCGGCATTGGAATAATGTAGACAGCCATTCCTGTTCCAAACCAGTACTAGATCATTGTCAGCGATGTGTTTCCAATCCAGCTACTCTTAAAAGACTGGAATAATGTAAACAATATGATCCAGTCCAGCACTGGACTGGATTAGACCGCTGGATCACTGGACTGGAATAATGTGAACCGGGCATAATCAAAATGGTCGCAATCCATATACTTTAAAGAAAAGGACAGCTGACATTTTATTAGACATACATTTTATTTGAGGATGGTAAATCATGCCCTTAGAGTAGCATAGGTATTTCAAAAATGAGTAGATTCCATTGATCCTGCTGCGTACTGCAAACCTCAAGTGCATATTTAATTGCTAAATTGACCATAAGTTATGCAGAAAGTGACCAAAGTTTTTTAAGCTTTAATGGCTATTAGCAACATATTTGCCGTCATATAAAAAAACAAAACCAAATCAATTTCGAGACACGTAAGGTTCGAAATTGAATGCTTTAATTACATTGAAAGCTGTCAAACGGCCAAAGGGTTAACACATGGAGTTTGGCCGCTTCCGGTATTGTCAATCGAAGTTGGTCGTTTTCTGTATTTCTATAACTATGGTCAATTTTATAATTGTAGCTATCATTCGTATATAGGTCCAATTGAAATTTGCCAGTTTGACTCATTAATCTCATTATGGATGGAACCTACAAATATACACTCACTAGCACAGAATTTAATGTAAATACTTTCATATAAATTGTGTACCTACTTATTAGCTAACCAGAAACTGACCGCGAGTTCGAACCTCGCCGGAGGCGGGGATTTTTAAGTTTTCCTTTATTCCTAACCTTAAGTTTTAGTTCGTTTCTTAGAATAGATAAAATCTAATATTTTATAATAAATATAATGATTTCCAATAAGCCTTGTTAGCACTATTATACCTTGATTGATATACCTGTCTACAAAGCCATAATTCCTCAAAGCTCCAAATATCCAAATTCGTAGAATAAATATTAACTCTAGTCCCGGCTGTAGGATATTCTCATGAGTGGCACATTAGAGTAGTTCTGCGAACCGATATTATGGATTTACTAACGGTTAGGTGCGCTAAAACTGCAAAAAATCAGTATTCGCAAATGGGCATTTTCGCGAGAAGAGATACAAAAACTTATTTTTCTGTAACAGGTAAATTTTATGTTTTTCCTGCTCAGAATCACGAGCTCTTTCGATCCTACTAGAAGAAAAAAAATGTCCCAACTTTTTGTTTCTATTACGTAACCGTTTATCGAACACTTTGTACAGCGGTTACAAAGTAAAATGTATGAAAAATGTCTTCTTCTTCTAGTGCCGTCTGCTTATCGCAGTTTGGCAATCATCATGGCAATTTCAACCTTCGACACAGCAGCACGGAAAAGTGACCGAGTGCTTTTTTGGAACCATTGCCGTAGATTTTTAAGCCAGGATATTCTTCTTGCTCCCACACTCCTTTTGCCTTGAATCTTTCCCTGTATTATTAATTGTAATAGCATGTATTTTTGGTTTCTCATTATGTGGCCGAGATATTCCAGTTTACGTCTTTTTATGGTGTTTATGACTTCTAAACCTTTACCCATCCGCTGCAGAACTGTTACATTTCTCACTTTATCGCGCCATGATATGTGCAGCATTCTACGGTACACCCACATCTCGAATGCCTCTATCTTTTTTGCCGTAGCTTCAGTGAGCGTCCATGCTTCCACAGCGTACAGCAGAATGGAGAAAACATAGCAACGTGCAAGTCTTATGCGAAGTTTGATGTTAATTTTCCTGTTACAAAGTATTTTTTGCAGCTTAGAAAAGGCACAACGTGCTTGTTCTATACGGCATCTTATCTCTAAGGTGTGACTAGCGTGCTCATCAACATAACACCCGAGATACTTATACTTGTCAACCTTCTCAAGTCTTTGGCCGTTACAGTACAGAAAGTTGCTCATCCCCTTTGGTTTCTTAGCAACTATCATATATTTGGTCTTTTTAATATTGATATTCAGGCCATAGAACCCGCTGACGGATTGCACTCTGGAAAGCAGCATCTGTAGGTCTTCCAAAGAAGATGCTAATAATACAGTATCATCGGCGTAACGGATGTTATTAATTACTTTACCATTTACTATTATTCCAGTTTCTGTATCACTTAATGCTTCCGAGAAAATCCTTTCAGAGTAGAGATTGAATAGTAAGGGGGATAAAACACAGCCTTGACGCACACCACGCAATATATCCACTTCGTCAGTGAGGGCATTCTCTACACGTACACTGGCTTTTTGGTTCCAATACAATTTTTGAATGAAGTCAATGTCCCCAGAATCAAGACCGATATCATGCAGTATGCTTATCAATTTTCCATGTTGAACCCGGTCGAAAGCTTTTTCGTAATCGATAAAACACACATACACGTCCTGGTTCACATCCCGACAACGTTGCATCAAAACCTGGTACCCAAACAAGGCGTCCCTCGTACCTAGGCCACTACGGAATCCAAACTGCGAGTTCGAGATCACATCCTCACACTTGTTGTATATTCTTCTGTGAATGATTTTTAAAAATATCTTTAGAACATGACTCATTAAAGAAATGGTACGGTATTCATTGCATTTCCTCGCCGTGGCCAACTTTGGCAGGGTTACAAAGGTGGATCTAAGCCAGTCTGAAGGTATATGACCGCTGTTATAAATTACATTAAAGAGCTTCACGAGAACGTCAAGGTTTTCATATTCCAGCAACTTAAGCAGCTCCACAGGAACATCATCTGGTCCAACTGATTTTCCAGCTTTAGATGTTTTTATAGCGCTGGAAATTTCGTCTCTAGATATGGCAGGACCGCTACACACCGCCCCCACCCCGTTCAGTACACATGTTGGTCGATCATCATAGAACAGACCAGCGATATATTCCTGCCAAATTTTTAGCTTTTCTTCAATGCACATGGCAAACCTTCCATTGTCATCAAGAAGTGTCTGGTTGTTAGTCTTATGTTGGCCAGTAATGTCTCTGATTTTCTTGTGCATATTTCGCCAGTCATATCTTGCTTCTAATTCCTCGATCTCCGCACATTGCTTATGCAACCACTCCTCTTTGGCTTCTAGTACTTTGCTTTGAATGTTAGAATTTATCGTCTTATACAGGATAACATTAACACTTTTTTGTTTCCTTCGTTCCTCCATGAGATTTAAAATTTCGTCGGTTATCCAGGCATTCTTCTTCTTTTTAGCCAGGTGAGGCTTCAGCTCGCGCCGACCCACTTCCGTGACTTGAGTTTTAAAACACTGCCACATTGTCTCTACATTTATACTCCCACTAGAGTCTACTTCCTGGCACATGTGTTTAATCCCTTCGTTTAGCTGTGTTTGGATAATTCGGTGTTTCTTCGCATCACAGAGCTGAGTCACATCGATCTTTGGCCGCGGTGCTGGAGCCTTCGGGATTTTTAAATTGCATTTCACCCGTGCCACTACTGGATTATGGTCCGAGTTAATGTCTGCACTGGGGTAAGTTTTTACGGATTTTATGCTATTACGATATCTTTTACTAACAAGAATAAAATCGATCTGATTCCGAATGATATTAGTAGGTGTGTCTTTGGGTGATCTCCATGTATAAAGCCTTCTCGCCGGCAACTTGAAATATGTGTTCGTAACTACTAAATCCTGCTCTTCACAAAATTGTACTAAACGGTCGCCACGTTCATTTCGTTCACCCAGACCAAAATTTCCCACGATGTTGTTTACTCCACCAGTACCAATTTTAGCATTAAAATCTCCTGCAACCATTATTATGTCCCGCTTGTTTAAAAGATTTAATGCCTTCTCCAAATCGTCATAGAAACAATCAAGGTCTTCTTCCTTACTGGCCTTAGTGGGTGCATATACCTGTACGAATTGAACGTTACGTGGCCTAGCTTCGAGCTGTAACACTAGTACCCTATCAGAAACTGGCAAAAAGTTTATCACATTTCGTTTAAGCTGTTTCTTAATCATAACTGCAACACCATTGTAGTGTGTGTTTGTGTCGTTACCACTGTAATACATTACAGTCTCATCCAGGTCCAAGATCCCATTACCCTTATGTCTTGACTCACTTATTCCTAGAATATCAATGTCCAATCGGCACATCTCTTTCTCGATGTTAATTGTTTTTGCTGTGTCGAACATACTTCTGACGTTCCAAGTTGCGATCGTCATGGCTGGCCCGGTGATTCTTCGCACCCTCTGACCATCTAAGGTCTGCCGGTTACTGAGGGCCATTGTATATTTGTTTCCAGCCATAATGATTTTCCTGGGAAGCTATATGTGGTGGTTTTCCAATTGCCTTCCACACGCTGTAATATTGCCGTTCCGATGCCTACCATCTCCGCCAATACTTTAATACCTAAGACAGTACCAGTCTACTAGACTTCCTCTCTTAGACATACGACTACGCAGCTGCCCGTAGAAGAGGAGTGCTTATTTGATGGCGGCACAACTCGCCATGACACGGAGCCGTCACTGGATGTTGCAGTATTTTCTAAGCAGACCTTTCCCAAGGGACTACCACTGCATCCTGTTAACTCCGCCGCTGAATGGTCGGGGACTGCTATGCAGCTGGCATAGATATCTCTACACCGTTCCATGATCCGCCACCTATGGACCCCGGTAGTAGCCTACAGCTCGGCCCTACCAATGAAAAATGTGGGACCATTTTTTTCTTGTACTTTTTTTCTCCTAGATTGGAAGAACTCGTTATTCTGAGTAGGAAAATCATTAAATTTACCTACCTTAAAAAAATTTTTTTTGGATCTCTTCTCGCGAAAATGCCCAAATACGCGTTTTCCCAAAGTAAATCATTAGATGCCTCCAGTGTGCTTCCCTTTTACTTTTTAATATCCGGGCTTACTTTATACCACTCGTACTCTCGAATTGGTGCGAGCGAGTCGGATAGAAAGTAAGTCCGCGTTAATAACGCGGCTGCAGCTCATCAGCTCATGGTACAGTCGAGTGCATTAATATATAGACACATTTGTAAGGGATCACAACGGAGAAGTGTATATATGTTAATGCCCTTGACTGTACGGCTACTGCGTGTGTTATATGTATTACTTACAGCCTGGCAAAAAAGAGTAGAAATTAAAAAGTGGCCACATTGTAGTGTCGTCCCGTTTTCTCACGCATATTGATTTGAAAGGAACGACACTACGATGTTGCTACTTTTTAATTTCTACTCTTTTTTGCCAAGCTGTAAGTTAAGCTCTCGTCGGTGAAATATAGACTCGAAGATCGCCTGGTTTCTATTTATTTCTTTCATTATTCAATCGTTGTTTCGACGATTGTTATAGTCCATTTCAAATACGAAGGCCCAATGCCACTCGAAACTTTTGTCATTAAATTGGTCCACCAGAAATTGACACATGTCGTACACCGATGTATGCAAGAAATATCACGTCACAAAAGGATCAGGTATCTTTTGCTATCACTGATCCTATTGTTGACGCTTAATGAATGACTTTGTCAAGTGGAAGCGGGCCTTCGTATTTGAAATGGACTTTACCTTGGCTGGCCCCTGAGCGAATATATCGCCAGTCGCCACATATCCTCAACAGTTTTCAAACAGTATTCACAAAAGTGCCACATTTCCGTGAATTTGTATTGTACGGTTGGGCGCCTCGCAATTACCGATTCCTGTAGTTCGGAGGAACACTGTTCCCTGGTACCATCAGATAAGGGCGGAAGTGAGATGGCTACGTGATACGACAGTCGTCTGAGCCGTTAGAACTATTGCCAGGGGAAGTGACGAAGTGTGACACGGTGACGTGTAAGACGAAGATTGTTTGAAGTTATAGTGAAAACTCAAATCAAATTATTTAGTAACTAAATATTTTGATTTGTGTTTTTTATTTTTGTTCCCCAGTAGTCACACTACTTAATACTACTTATGTAAATTATAAATATTAGATGTCATATAGGTGCCATAAGAAAAAACGACCAAGATCACCAACGTCCGAGGCGGTATCAGCTGCGAAAGCTGAGGGTTCGATTGGTATGGTGAAATGTATACATATTAATGAACTAGTACTTTACTACTGGTAAAAAATAATGCTTGTTCACATAGGTCCCAAGTACAAGACTAAGGGTGCGGCTCCACTGACGCGGAGCGAAGCGGAGCTATGGGAGCTCGGCCAATGTGACAGCATCACAGTATTTCGAATTTTGAATTTGAAGAATGTAATTGGTCAATTTTGCACAGCTCCGCTCCTCTCCGCCTCAGTGGAGCCGCACCCTAAGATTTCATATCATGTCATCAATAATCACCTAAATAAAAATTGTCTCATATTGTCAATAAAGAGTAGGTATTGTATTGTACCTACCTAATTACTGTACTTAACGAAATGTTTTATAATGTCCCATAACGTATTCAGATAAAGTATTATCTGAAGTAGCTAGAGCTCAGTAGAGCTCTAGCTACTTTTGGTGGCTAAGCACCACATCGCATGACTCTGCAAGTTCAGTGACTGTTAAAACCCAAACCCATTTAATTTGTAACGGACGCCACCGAACAGGAAAACGAATACCGCGAACCGATCCTTCTAGCCCTCGGTACTCGGACGGTTAGCAGCGAAATTAAACTAATACGATTTATTACTAATTTGGTTATGGTAGAATTCTATTAAAGTCTATTTCATCCTTAGTTGTCTTATCTAGTAAACAACTTTCTAAATTTTATATGCCATTTATATGCCTATACCAAAATACCTGAGTCCGTATTTGCGCAGTCCGTCCGTAGTGATTAGTGAATTGCTAAATTTTTTGATCAAGGAAACATGATTAAGACCCGTTTGTCTTTAAATTATGAGTGATAATCGTGAAAGTTTAAATCAATATAAGGAAACAGCAGTTTACAACACAAAACGTGTACTTTTAGGTTAGAAAGTTGTTTACTAAACAAGACAACTAAGGATGAATGGACCGTATAGTATGAGTTTCGAGCGCTCAAATTCAGCTAAGAACAAAAATGTTTTAAAATGCTTTGAAAGCGATTTACATGTTTAATGTTTCTCTCTAAATACTTATTAATTAAATACGTTAAGGCGAGCCGTACAGCCGTTAATATTTTCAAAACATTTTATGAACTTTTTTTAATAATACGTAGTTAATTAGCTAGGTACATAGGTAGTGGAAGAAATTGAGCGGTGAAAACTCAAACATCTAACTATCTCCAGGTTTTGATCTGATCGGGGGGTGCCATGGTAGAATGCTAACGGCACCCCCACTAACGGAATAGTACGTTTCCTAACTAGTGCGGGAAAACTTTTTTTAGGCGAGGGTGAAAGTTGGAGCCCGAGTGAAACGAGGGCGACAATCACCCGAGTTAAAAAAGTTTTTGCAAGTGTAAGGGACGATTTTTTTCATAACAAGTGCGTCAAAAAGAGAAATTACCGCGCGCGAAGCGTGCGCAAAGTTCGTTTTTGCGCACTAGTTAGGAAAAAGGGTCTTTAGTCTAGCCACGGAGGAGGTGGTATGTGGGACTCACTCTCAGAGGTAAGTGTGCCCACATACCACCTCCATATGTGCCACCCCTAAGCCCGGGGGTGGTTGCGTAAAAGCATTCTCCCTGCGAAAACAAAAAAAGGTTCCGATTTGATGGGATCCACGAGGAACTGAGCGAACTCCTCGAATCTTAAACGTACACATAATTGGGTAGGTTACTTCAGTATAAAACGATTTTTGGATCCGCCAAGTTAAACAAAACAGAGGCACGGCAAAAATTAATGTAAATGTATTTGCTACGCCCATCAGGGTTCATGTTTCACATGTTGTTCATGAGTGCAATTTAATAAATAAATGATAAATGATCCATCATAAATGATACATCAATTTGTAGATATATTATGTACCTAGTAGTTTAATGCATTCGGAAGAGGCAAACTTATAACATCGATACGTGAAAATCAGAAAAATGTAATTCGAAACACTCAATAAACATGTGATGTGAAAATAATAATTCTCCTAATTAAGATGTGAAATCGAATTGGAGATCAAAAATGTAAACAAATGGGATACCACCACAAAAAAATATGACGGGAAGTGGGTAATCTAAAATCATTAAAATACTTATAAAAATGCGTATTTACAGTCACTGACGTTATGTAGAATTTACAAATATTTTACAAAATTTTAATACAAAACATTAAGCGTCATATGTAATTTTTTTAATGATATATTGCGCTACTTTTAATAAAATGTAAGGTGTTTAATTTATACTACTGGCAATTATAAGAAATCTTAAACATTTGGTTCGCACTTATAACAATAACTAGTTTATTCGTAATTCAATACGTACGGTCACTAGTGTCACTACACTAAGAACCATTTAAGAGGGTTCGCATTTATAAAATCAAAACAAGAGGGTGCTCCAAATGACTGTTTTATGAATTCATAAAAACTCCTAAAATTTAGCATTACAATAGTATTTTATGCAACAGTTGTTTAAGAGAGGTCAAAAAAGGCGAGTGGCGTAAGTAACAATTTGAGGCGAAGCCGAAAATTGTTAATAAAGACGCCACGAGTATTTTTTGACTCAGTTAAACAACGTTGCATACATTACTTTTTCTACGACTAAGGATTATATTAATCACAAAATAAAACACAGTTTGTTATATGAAAATATACTTTAATTATTATAGGTACGTTTAATTCATTTATGGAAATGGAGATGTAAATTTTGAATAGTGTTGTTGGAAATATTTATATTGGGAATGGTGAATGTGTTTGAGTTATTATTTACATGTATGTCAGAATTCTGTTCTATTATTTGAGATATAGTTAGAGGTGTGGTTTGAGAGATATTAGTGCTGGTTGTGTTGATGGGATCTGGTTCTGGAGTAAAAGTTGGGGAGCATTGTTGGTCCGGTATGTAGGTAAGTTGATTGTGTCTTCAGTGGTCTAGTTTCTTCTATGGAATTCATTATGGTATTTGACACTTTTTTTTGCTTGTAATGGAATTATCTATATATGTTTCTGCCACCGCTGTGGACTTCCATCCTCCATGCCGTTTCAAAGCTGTTACATCACCACCAGCATCTACCAATATAGTTGCAGATGTTCTTCTGAAACAGTGCCCTGTGTAGAGCTCTGGGTTTTGGAGACCAAGATAAGATGCAACATTTTTGCCTAACTGGCCGAAGGTGTTTATACCTATATTTTGAGCAAAACATTTCCCGTCAGCATAACGCACAAAAAAGTTCAAAGTGTTGCAGTTATCTGGGCGAAGAATCATGTACTTTTTGCAGATATGGTAATATTTCCCTGTTATTGTAAAAGTGCGATCAATTCGGTTCTTGGTGTTCATTATATGAACCACTAGCGTTTCCTGGGCATCAATAATATTGTTATTTTTTAAATCGTGTAACTCTTGCCGGCGACAAGCCCCCATTATTCCAAAAATTACAGCCATCTGTAACAAGAAATAGGAATCTAGGTGTTAAAAATCCTTACAATGTAAATAAATACAATATTTGCATAAACAGAATACCTAAATAACATAATTAACCGAATATACTAGTGCATTAATAAAACAACAAATATGTTACTATATATTTACCTTGTTGAACAGATGATTCCGATCAGGTGCTTGCTCAATGAATTTTTTTAATTCATCGGGTAAAAAAGTCTTCGCTTTTTTCGCCTTAAGACCTTCTAACTTTCTTTTCAATAAAGCCAGCAACTTGGCGTATTTAGATATGTCTGTCTGATGGTATATGTTGAGAGTTGCCTTGAGTTTTGAATATTCAACCCAAAGTGAAGACGGTTTGAATAATTCTATGAGGCTTTTAAAATATGCCAATAGGACATTCTCTGAGAATGACGAAGTCTGGTGTTCGATTCGCCACGCCATGCATTTCTTGTACGACTGATCGTAAAGATGCCGCGATTTTGTAGGCAACAAATTCTCAGTAACTGATTGTGCCGCCGTCGATATCTCTTCCGGTGTCAGAACCAAGTCCTCATCATAATCCATCTTATCTTATTATTATTCAATTTATTTTCTTCACTTCACAGTCCAAAAAAAGATGAAAAAAGAAATTTAAACTAATTTAAAGATTGCCGCACAAACTGAAAATAATAGCGAAAAAACAAATGACGGAATGCAATAGACACGGTAACGTTTTTTTTTAAACTGTCAATTACAGCCTGTCAGTGACGATTCTAAACCACTTGCGTTTTTTTCCTTACGTTGGTAGCAATTATTTTAGATACGTTATTATTTCAGACAACATGAATCCAGTTGTTTGTTAAGTTTTCAGGTTTGCGATTTGTTGTAAATTGAGTAGGTATCTCTGGTAGCAGTTGCATTTTTGCGACTTTATAAGCCTAGGGTGTTTTTGAAGAATAGAGTATATAGACTTTTCTGAAATTGTGTAAGTCCTGCTTTTATATTTGTTGGCGGGACTATATAAATGACAGATAAAAGTGCCGGAGTAGAAAAAGTACATAAATGGTTTCGTATACTTCGTTTTTTTTAGCATTAGAAAGACCTTTGCAGAACGAGATGTAAGGTTTTTTTACAGGCACATTCTGCGGATCGAACAGTGAATACGAGTTATTAAATATCACGTATTTATTATCATGCTATATTAATACATACATTACTCAGTGTTGTGAACAGATAAGAAACATAATGTTAGTGAATTTATAATATAAGATGAAAAGATAAGAATTTTAATAAATTGCGTTTGCAATTTTTCATGGAAAGGTTGTACATTAAAAAACCTAAAGAGGCAGAGTTCTCACACAATTTTGAAACGTCACTGTCACTATCTGTTATTCGATTTGTCGGTTGAGTCGGTTGTATTTTCTATTGCTGTTAGCTTACTTAAAGATTGATGTTATCGTTTTTGTTCAATTTCGTTATTAATTGTTGGTCTATTTAGATATTTTGTTTGTTGGTGCACATTTAAAATTGATGAAGTCGCAGCCGGTTCGGCTAACGTTTTCTCATCTCTAAAGAAGAAACGGCAAAAGCAAAATCCTCTGATTGCCAGTGAAAAGCGGATGGTGGTGAATATTTACAAATTAGTGTTAGTAATGTGCCATAGAAAGGAATATCCCACTAAATCGGACCGTGTGAAAAAGACTGCTGAGACTGCTGGCATATCGTTGGTTACGGTATACAACATTTTAAAACAAAATAAGTTTTTAAATGAAATTACATAATATAATAGATACTACTGTGGACAATTTTATTATAAACGTTGGTGGTTCCAAGTCCTCGGACTCCTCCACTGAAGTGAATAAAACTATGTAGAGTATGTCATCATTGTCATCTGAGTTTTATTTTCTAATTTGTTACCAAATTCAAACTACGTTAGAGCGTCCCAGATTAAAGCCGCCCATAATGGCGACAAATACTAAACGACGTTGCCGATGGGTAGGGTTGTCTTACTATTGTCATCTGCTCAGTCTTTATGACACCGTGCCCGCTTTTATACCGATAGTTTTAATCCTTAAACGCATGACTTTTAAAAGTACTGGGAGTGCATAATGTAAGCTAGATTAAATATGCAAATATTGTTAAACTTTAGACTGTAAACTTCATTAAATTCAGTAATGTAAAATCGGTACGATATGAGTTACAAATTTATAAAAAAATACTTAGTTAAAAACCGCCAAACACTAAACGAAAACCTTCAATATTTAGCTTTTTCTAAATTGCCGCCATCTTGGTTATAAAACACTTATAATTTTTTTAAATACAGTTTTGCCAACAAATTAATAATAAATGTGAAAACTATGCGTTCAGCTATCGGTAATTATCAAATTATATGTATGTACATAAGTTCCGAGAAATTCAGTGTTATCGGCCGAAATCGAAGAAGGAAGGTTCACGACCACTGCTTCTTTGTTCACCCGTTTGACAGATAATTCTAATCTTAAATAAAACGAAGTATAGTTATTTATTTGGCCGTCGGCAATGTATAAAGGTGGATGAATTCCGTTCTTCTTGGTGCAGCACGTTGGCCGGCGTACCGCAAGGCGGCGTGTTGTCACCTTTACTATTCTCTTTGTTTATTAGTTCAATAACTAAAAATTTATCTTCACATTATCACCTTTATGCCTATGACCTTCAAATTTCCTGTCAGGGTGGGACTGGTGATATTCTATCTGTCATCGATACTGTGAATAGCGACTTGTTAAGCATCTTAAACTGGACTCTTGATTTTGGCCTTAAAGTTAATCCTAATAAAACACAATGTATTATAATTGGTAGCTCTAAATTACTAGCCAAAGTTGATTTTAATAATCTTGCCCCTATTTACTTTGATGGTGTATTAATTCCCTACTCACAACAAGTTAAAAACTTAGGAATTATTATGGACAGTACCTTATCTTGGGTGCCTCAGGTTAGTGAAGTGAGCAGAAAGACGTTTGCAGCTGTGGGTTCTCTTAGAAGGTTGCGTAATTTTCTACCCATTTTGACCAAGATTGCGCTTGCCCAAACTCTCCTCCTCCCTATATTGGATTATGCCGACGTATCATATCTTGATCTGACTGAGGAACAACTTGATAAGCTAGAGCGAATTCAAAATGTCAGTATCCGGTTTATTTTTGGTTTGCGTAAGTTTGACCACGTTTCTCATTTCCGTTTGCAGCTTAAGTGGTTCCCTATACGTTTCCGTCGTAACTTTCACCTTTTATGCCTTCTATATCGTGTCCTATTTCTCCCTGAAACCCCTCGCTATCTTAAAGAACGTTTCAATTATCTTTGTTCGGTCAGGTCGTCACAAAATCTACTTCTTTCCGTCCCATCCTCGTCTTCAAATTTTTATAACCGTTCTTTTACATTCCTGGCTGTTCGTCTTTGGAACTCTCTGCCGCCGGATGTTAGGCGCGCTCAATCTTTGAATATATTTAAAAAACGACTTAAAGATCATTATTTACTCCCATAACTATAGTAGGTAGTCTTAATTTTGGTCGTTTCCTGGCATATCTATGGCTGGATTGGCTGGTTTAGGTGTATGGCTAGTTTTCCATTTTTTATTTTTATTTTTATATGTAGGTATATATTTATTTATATATATGTATATATATGTATGTTTTGTATATTTATAATATATATATATATGTATATGTACTTTTAAATGTGTGTGATAAGATAAATGTGCTTTTTAAAATGTTGCAATCACCTACTGTTTCACTATTTTAATTTGTTTCCGCTACCCAAAGGTTATCTGGAAGAGATTGATAGCGATAAGACCGCCTGTTGTGTACCTCTATGTATAATCGTCTGTTTTAACCATGTTTTCTTTTTTGTTAAGGTGTGCAATAAAGAGTATTCTATCTATCTATCTATCTAAATAAATAAATATCTTGGGACATCTTACACAAATCAACCTAGTCCCACGGTAAGCTCAATTAAGGCTTGTGATGTGGGTACCAGGCGACGATAAATATAATAGATAAATACAAATAGATACTTAAATACATAGACAGCCAAGACCAAGGAACAAATATTTGTGATAAATAAATACACAAATAATGCCCTCGCCGGGATTCGAACCCGGAACCTCCAGCTTCGTAGGCAGGGTCACTACCAACTAGGCTATGGAGGCTGACAAAACACAGAAACACACATAAATACAGATTTTAGTATTTTTACCTACAAATTAATCATTTTCATATTTTAATCGAAATGGATTCGATCGTAACTATAGATGAAGACTGGAATTCGTTCCCCGACTACCTAGGTATCCTAAAGATTAAAGTAACACGACATTCGTTTTCAAACATTGATTATATTGATTATTTACATCATTCTAGCAAATTTTCTAGGTTTTATTTTTGTAATCAGGAACCGTGGACACTCAGACGTATGTTTTTTTATTGTCATATCCAAAAATATGTTGACGATTGTGATACTTTGTGTATCGAACATACTTTGACTTTCGCGTATCTACATCTACACATAAAACATTGTCTTAGGTTTAGTACCTATTTGGATAGTTGTAAGTGTAGATATAAGTAAAATGAAATATAAAAAATCAATCTCAAAATGCGACATTAATTTACAAAGGTGTTAAAAACTACATTCGATGTAAAACGTTTTATACCCCTGGAATGTCACTTTAACATTGACTTTGTAATGTCATGTCATTGTCATAGATTGTTTACATTTTTGATCTCGAATTCCATTTCCGAGCTTAATAATCACGAAATAAAAAACCTATTTCAACCGATTTCTCTAAGATCATCACCAGACCCCGACTTGGTGCTAGCGAGACGATCTCGAGGTTATGGGCATTTTTTCTTTTTTACCCAATTAGCGCGAAGTTAAAAATCTTAATTTCAGTCAGCTTCGTAACGACAAATTAAGCACTAAATTTCGATAATATCTCGGTTTTGAATAAGAACCTGCTCGTGGAATATCTGAGCGTTTTAACCGCCTAATTTTGGTGCACGGAATAAGAAAAACAGTTTTTACAACTTAACAACTGTTTTTTCTGTTCTGTGTTTTGGTGTCATTATTTTTGCAGAAGTCTCTATTCGTTACAATGTGCTACTTTATCATTTGAAGGAGGCACGGAGTATAACATTGAGACGTTTATAAACTTCGGCAAAAAATATTCCACTAAAATTAGGCGGTTGAAACGCCTCCTACGTTATAGTCGGTTAATAATAGCTATCCGCTATTGCAAACACGCTAATTCATTATAAACGACATTACGCTAAAATAGGCAATACCTAATTATTAATATTAATCATCCAAATCGACAATTACCATACATTGCGTGCCACGCATTTGACTAAATGACACGAACGGTCCCATTTCGTCGAAAACCGAAGCAATGTGCGTCCATCATATGAAAACCCCTTATCGCATAATCTTCATATGTGTTCGTATGTCTTGGTAAAACGGTGGGTTTTTGTGTAGCGATGGGGGACGGTTTCATAGAATCCGAGCCTGGGGACCTTTCTACGAAAATAACCCCCTTCAATGTCATTGTGTTTATTTTGAGAGCGTCTAATTTTGAGAACCGATCATTCTCGGTAGTTCGGAGGTATAATTTAATCTTGATTATGATTGTGTGTAGTTGGGGTGAAGCTGCGAAATCGAGGTCGACTGGCAAAAAAATATATATTGAAAAAATATTAGGATACTTATATTACTTACTTAACTAATAACATCAGAGGCCAATACCATAAAACTTTACAAGCGTACATTCTACAAAATGACAACTTTTTGTATTAGAATTTAATACAATTTTGTAGAATTGTACGCTTGTAAAGTTTTGTGGTATAGGCCACAGGCCGTTTTATTGATAAGAAGAGATCTTCAGACACCCTTTGATTCCAAGATTTTTGATGGGACGCTATATATATTTATTTATTTATGGTTCCATTGCCAAAAATTTGTACCTACCTACGTAGTTAAGGCGTGAATCAAAATAAAAATTCCGATTTCGTCAATTGTGTCACGAAAGTTAGTGATACAAACTATGTGGTATACTCTGTCCAACAACCTTCGGCAGTAGTAAAAGGGGACAAACTTAAAAGATATAGGTTCGTATTGTTGATCTATCATCAAAAAATTTGAATTTATCTCCCTTTTTCATAAAATACAGAATAATACATACAAATACAGTTTTACATAAAATTTTACTTCGTAACAAAAACTTGACACTATGACGTTCAATTTTGTTTTCATTAAGTCCTCTAATTCATCATCATCATCAGCCCGTAGTGGTCGCCACAACTAAAAAGACCGAGAGGCAGGCCTAAAAAACGCTGGATAGACTGTGTTGAGGAAGATCTACGGACGTTAGGAAGATACACCAACTGGAAGAGAATGTCGAGGGACCGAGCTAAATGGAGGGATATTGTGGAAGAGGCCTCTTGGCCTTGACCCACACTGGGTTGTAGCGCCGCTGGAAGTAAGTAAGTAAGTATCAGCCCGTAGTCCACTGCTGGACATAGGCCTTTCCCAATTCGCGCCACCATATTCGATCCTCAGCTGTCCGCATCCTTTAATTATGTAATTTTTTTTAGCAATCGGCTCTTATCGAAGATTGATAACCAATGCACACACTAGGAACGGCGATCGTCAACTTGCTTACGTGGCGATTATTGAGCATTTACCTCCTGAGGCTCATTTTGTGTCCATACGCAATACGCATAGGCAAGAGAGGCCTTTTGATGTGATAGTTGAGGCTGATGACGTCATAGTTACCCCTTTTAAGACATTCGCCCGTATTAGATTTAAACCCAGTATAATAAGTTACAGGAAACCATCTATGACGATCAGGATTTTTTTTTATGGAATAGGAAGCAAGCGAGCAGACGTATCGCCTGATGGTAATCGATCACCGTCGCCCATGGACACTCGCAACACTCGTGGTATTACAAGTGCGTTGACTGCCGACCTTTAAGATTTCACGGGTTCGAATCCCGGCGAGGGCATTATTTGTGTATTTATTTATCACAAATATTTGTTCCTTGGTCATGGCTGTCTATGTATTTAAGTATCTGTACGCTCTTTCTGATCTTTCTATCTATTATATTCTATCGTCGCCTGGTACCCACATCACAAGCCTTAATTGAGCTTACCGGGGTATTTATTTATTTTATTATTTTGTCAAGACATTCCCCCGTATTAGACACAAACCCTGTAAAATAAGTTACAGGAAACCATCTAATCTAATTTATGACGATCAGTGGCCTATTTCACCATAATTACAATTGTGACAATTGTAAAATATCACTGTTACTGACGTCACAGGCCTCCGTAGCCTACGGCTACCGCTTACTGTCGGACGGTCCATGTGCTTGTTTGCCACCAACATAAAATGATTACTAATAACGTTATTATAGCGTTAATAAACTACTTTTTATTTTCCGAGACCCGTGACAATTGTCGCAAGGTTTAGTACAATTTTCATTAAATCTTGACATGAGGTTCGGCTTATGTCGGAATTTCGCTACAATTGTCGTGTTTTTGTGACAATTGTAATTTTGCTTCGCAAAAAAGTAGCTATTTACTGCTGATTTATTAAAGTTTCTGCACTATATTTTATGTTGGTGGCAAACAAACGCACGGCCCTTCCGGTGGTAAGCGGTAACTGTAGCCTATAGACGCTCCCGATTGGAGAAACTGTAAATTTACAATTGTAGGACTTGTCAATGTGGTGAAATTGGGGCCTGGTTTACTTGTACATAATCAGCCTATAAATATCAGTTCACTGCTGGACAAAGGCCTCTCCTATTACCTAAGCTAAGCGTATGGACATATTAGCAGGTAAATTCCCAGATAATCAGGTTATCGAGGACCAAAATAACAAAGCTGTATATTGTATAAGCCGATAACACACAATCATTTCTAAACTGTTCGTGCAATTAACTAGCCAAGCGTTTATCATTTACATTGAATGCAAAACACGATTGATGGCTATACTTAGGTATATTATTTATGTTTTCATTCATTCACTTCATTATCTAAATAGATAAGCAAGTAATATAATAACTTCGCAGAAATATATACTTCGTTTTTTTTAGCATTAGAAAGACCTTTGCAGAACGAGATGTAAGGTTTTTTTACAGGCACATTCTGCGGATCGAACAGTGAATACGAGTTATTAAATATCACGTATTTATTATCATGCTATATTAATACATACATTACTCAGTGTTGTGAACAGATAAGAAACATAATGTTAGTGAATTTATAATATAAGATGAAAAGATAAGAATTTTAATAAATTGCGTTTGCAATTTTTCATGGAAAGGTTGTACATTAAAAAACCTAAAGAGGCAGAGTTCTCACACAATTTTGAAACGTCACTGTCACTATCTGTTATTCGATTTGTCGGTTGAGTCGGTTGTATTTTCTATTGCTGTTAGCTTACTTAAAGATTGATGTTATCGTTTTTGTTCAATTTCGTTATTAATTGTTGGTCTATTTAGATATTTTGTTTGTTGGTGCACATTTAAAATTGATGAAGTCGCAGCCGGTTCGGCTAACGTTTTCTCATCTCTAAAGAAGAAACGGCAAAAGCAAAATCCTCTGATTGCCAGTGAAAAGCGGATGGTGGTGAATATTTACAAATTAGTGTTAGTAATGTGCCATAGAAAGGAATATCCCACTAAATCGGACCGTGTGAAAAAGACTGCTGAGACTGCTGGCATATCGTTGGTTACGGTATACAACATTTTAAAACAAAATAAGTTTTTAAATGAAATTACATAATATAATAGATACTACTGTGGACAATTTTATTATAAACGTTGGTGGTTCCAAGTCCTCGGACTCCTCCACTGAAGTGAATAAAACTATGTAGAGTATGTCATCATTGTCATCTGAGTTTTATTTTCTAATTTGTTACCAAATTCAAACTACGTTAGAGCGTCCCAGATTAAAGCCGCCCATAATGGCGACAAATACTAAACGACGTTGCCGATGGGTAGGGTTGTCTTACTATTGTCATCTGCTCAGTCTTTATGACACCGTGCCCGCTTTTATACCGATAGTTTTAATCCTTAAACGCATGACTTTTAAAAGTACTGGGAGTGCATAATGTAAGCTAGATTAAATATGCAAATATTGTTAAACTTTAGACTGTAAACTTCATTAAATTCAGTAATGTAAAATCGGTACGATATGAGTTACAAATTTATAAAAAAATACTTAGTTAAAAACCGCCAAACACTAAACGAAAACCTTCAATATTTAGCTTTTTCTAAATTGCCGCCATCTTGGTTATAAAACACTTATAATTTTTTTAAATACAGTTTTGCCAACAAATTAATAATAAATGTGAAAACTATGCGTTCAGCTATCGGTAATTATCAATTTATATGTATGGACATAAGTTCCGAGAAATTCAGTGTTATCGGCCGAAATCGAAGAAGGAAGGTTCACGACCACTGCTTCTTTGTTCACCCGTTTGACAGATAATTCTAATCTTAAATAAAACGAAGTATAGTAACAGATAATATTCCCTGAAATTTATTGCATGCTTATAAATAGCAAATATTACGTACTTCGGTTTCGTAATAATGCAATCACTGGTCGTACCATGAGTTGCCTGCATGTTCTTAACGCTGACTTACTTTCTAACCGGCTCGCTCGCACATACAGGGTGGAACGGAACGATGATCTTTCCCGCTACCGACCGAGTCTACCAACCATTACGATGAACTTTCAGCATGGGACCAACATCGAAATATTTAAAAAACCGGCCAAGTGCGAGTCGGACTCGCGCGCAAAGGGTTCCGTCCCATTATCAATTTATTATTAAAAAAATACAGTTAAATCAACCTACCTCAAAAACTATAGGAGATAATTTAATGAAACCAAAAATCGTTGATAGAGTTTATTAATGTGCATAACATATATTTTTTTTAGAATTTTATATGGCGTGGTTTAAAAAATAGAGGGGGGGGACACATTTTTCAGACTTTGAGAGCTGATATCTCGAAAACTATTTGCTTAAATAAAAATAAGATTTATAAACCTTCATATCATTTTCAAAGACCTTTCTATTAATACCCCACACGCTTATATACAACTAAAAAAAAAATTTCTATCCCTCAGTTACATGTATGGAGGGCCCCACCCCAATGGTTTTTTTTACAATTTAGAATCATAATCCTGTAGCGGTTCATACAACACATATCCTTACCAAATTTCGTTACTGTAGCATTTATAGTTTCCGAGTAAATCGGCTGTGACAGACGGACAGACGGACATGACGAATCTATAAGGGTTCCGTTTTTGCCATTTTGGCTACGGAACCTTAAAAAAAATTAATCCCTCATACAAAGTGAGTAATAAATTAGAGTTCAATAGTATGGAAGAGTCAATTTTCCATGTACGCTTTCGATGTTGGTCCCATACTGAAAGTTCATCGTAATGGTTGGTAGACTCGGTCGGTAGCGGGAAGGATCGTCGTCCCTTTCCACCCTGTATATGTACGAGCGAGATGGATGGAAAGTAAGTCCGCGTTAAAAACGCAGCAGCCTCATGGCATGCACACAGGTAGCGTGTCGTGCCATGAGACAGTTTAAGGCTATTTAAAATTATTATCTTACAAACAAGGTAATGAATGTGACATTATACTCGTATAGTCCGTGGGCTAGTCGGTCTGAAATTAGAAAACGGTATAATTTGGGGGTACCAAGTGTCCTTTTTACAGTAGTTAGACATTATTCATAAGGATGTTAAAAAAGTATGATAGACATCTCAAAGTGGTAGCTAATAGGCATACGGGCTATTTCAAGATTTCCGTTGTATGACAGGTATGGTTAAAATTAGGAGGTACAAATTTTCCTTTCCACGGCTGTTAGGTAAGCTTATAAAAACGTCAAAAATGCAAGATTGCCATTTATAACTGCTACCTAACAAAAATGGGGGCCAATCAAAGATGGTGGATCTCAAGTTTTACAAAATCAAGTATATCTCGAGAACTATTAAATATATCTAATTACTCTCTTGAACAAAATTAAAGGCATATCTGTAAGCTTCATATTTTGCATACACACCATATTGCTAAAACCAACCAATAATTAATTATGATCAAATTTATGAAAATTTCGTGATTTTGATTTTTTTTATGTCGTGTTTTCACATAGTATTCATGACGCTAGAAAAATTAAATAATTTTTTAAAGATAGTGTATTTAATAAGCTTTAATTTGATGTATATAACTTGTTGGCGGTATTAAAAAAAAAGACCCATAAAAAATATTTAAATGAATTGTAGTCATAATCCACCGTATACTTAGTGATTTAAGAGGCGATGGAAGTGCCACTCGTAAATAATAGTGCTTATTTCAAATAACCAAGATTAAAAAATATAAAAAAAATCGCCTCTTAAATCACTAAGTATACGGTGGATTATGACTACAATTCATTTAAATATTTTTTATGAGTCTTTTTTTTTTAATACCGCCTACAAGTTATATACATCAAATTAAAGCTTATTAAATACACTATCTTTAAAAAAATATTTAATTTTTCTAGCGTCATGACTACTATGTAAAAACACGACACAAAAAAAATCAAAATCACGAAATTTTCATAAATTTGGTCATAATTAATTATTGGTTGGTTTTAGCAATATGGTGTGTATGCAAAATATGAAGCTTACAGATATGCCTTTAATTTTGTTCAAGAGAGTAATTAGATATATTTAATAGTTCTCGAGATATACTTGATTTTGTAAAACTTAAGATCCACCATCTTTGATTGGCCCCCATTTTTGTTAGGTAGCACTTATAAATGGCAATCTTGCATTTTTGACGTTTTTATAAGCTTACCTAACAGCCGTGAAAAGGAAAATTTGTACCTCCTAATTTTAACCATACCTGTCATACAACGGAAATCTTGAAATAGCCCGTATGCCTATTAGCTACCACTTTGAGATGTCTATCATACTTTTTTAACATCCTTATGAATATGTCTAACTACTGTCAAAAGGACACTTGGTACCCCCAAATTATACCGTTTTCTAATTTCAGACCGACTAGCCCACGGACTAATAATATTACAACGTTAGGCCAGCCACAACTCACAGGTGTACGAGTTCTTACGTAAGTTATAGGGACGGAGCTATATTAAGTAGTATACCTAAATTATTTTTAATGGATACCTAACTCTACTGGTTCTCTACCGCGACCTTCGAAATTCGTAAATTTCATGAATTTGTTTCTGTCACTCCAAATAAGAGTGAGAAAGACAAATCCTCAAAATCCGCGGATTTCAAAGTATGCGGTAGGATCACTGAAGCTCTACCGTACCTCTAATTATATTTTTTTCATCTCTCCTGATACCTCTCCAATATGTTGATACTTATTCGTGAAGTAGCTTCAGCGTCGAGTTTTCTGTTCATATACAGGGTGCTCGCGAGGAAATCGAAAGATTTTAATGCTGGATTCCTGACCATATTTAGAGTCTTTAATGTTATATAAAATTTCCTGGATTCGGCTTGGTTTCAGAGATAATCAACCTTTTTTCGAAATAAGTTTTTCGACGTAAGTCGTCATTAACTTCTTTTTGATTACAATGCTGCCACAATATGTTCTAATATTACCACACCTTTTGCCTGACAATCAAAAAATACGAATAGACTTGACGAAACAACCTGTACCAAAAAAAACAATTGAATAAATAATTTAAACAAATTTTTGTTATAATAAAAAGTATACAAAAAGACTAAAAAAAAGAAAACATTTTTTTTTTGGTGTAATTGACATTAGGTCTCATAATATTTTTTGTTAATTTTGATATCTAGAATCTTTCGGAATCACCCTGTATACAAATATTAAAGTTATTTAGTTCTATAAGTTATTTAGTACAGTGTTAGCTTTCTATATGTACATAGTTGTGACAACCCACAAATTTATGGGTCATACTTACCACAAAGTACCCAAATAATACAGATTTTTTTGTACGAGTTACGTTACAAATCTTTCCTATGGACATTTCCTATGGAAATAAATATTATGAAAGTTAAGGGCTCTAGGACCCTAATCTTCTTGTTGAATGACGATAGGTGGCTTCTGGTTCATAATAATTAAGTGTGATTTTTTCTTTTTTTACTGTAAGAATGTATTTTTATCAAGTATTTATTTATTAACATATGTGAATTATTTATAATATACATATTGGATGTCTTTGATGATACCAAAGAAAAAACGACCAAGATCACCAACGTCCGAGGTGGAAATCGAACCCACGTGCTCAGCTTTGGCGGCTGATGCCTGCACCGCTCGGCCACTCGGTCTTAGCAACCACCGTGGTGGTTGCTGGTGCACCAGTCAATTTTCTCGTGTATATGCAATCTCTTACACAAGGCTAGGCGCCTTCGATCATACTCTTAAGGGCTCTTAAGGGTTTTCCAATTAGTAGAAAAAGATATCATAATGATTAATATTTTTTTATTGGATTTACACGCTTGGGATACGGAATAATTCTACATTTCCACATACATAGCATGCATTCTACATTCTTACAATTCTACATAGCATGTATCTAATGATATGAGTTATTTTAGTGTCGGTGCTCGTTTCGCGTAAAACAATAGATCGTAAATGACAACAATTGGCTATAAAACTATATTATTTTTTTGGAATTTAGGTATACGTAACAAAGATTTTCCCGAGTGAAACAATTTAATTCGACTGATTTGCTATACAAACAATTAATTTAAATTACATGTTGTGACAATCTTTACGGTATGCCCAGCGGAGGCCCATGTTCAAGAAGATGATGGTGATTGTGGAAATTGATTTTTACTCCCTCTAGCTTGTGGCTCGTGTCACCCGTTAACCTGTCGCTAAATAGTGAGTACTGTGTTCCGGTTTGGGAGTAAGATAGCCGATGTAATTACTGGCATAGAGGCAATCCATCTAAGTCAGGGTAGGTAGTGCATAGGCGATTTTTGGTCACTATGTCCTTACTAAGATTCTTGTCGTGTGGTGACGGCAGTAAGAATACATTTGTCACCACCCCAACTCCTCCTGCGGGTGTCCTAAGAGTCGACTAAGGAATTGAAGTGTCACTGATCATTATTTGATAAAAGATTGATGATGGGCAGCAGCGTCATCATAGTGGACACATTACTGCGATCGCCAATCCGCTTGCCCAGCGTGGCGTTTTTAAGTTTGTTTACCTACATTTTTTTGTTTCCTTCTGACGAATGGAATGAGTAGGTATTTTTGTAACCTTTCTATCTCTTTGCACGCATCTATATCTTTTACCTCGACTATCCCTTCATACATGTACAAACACCGGTTTCGCGGGGGCAAATCTGTACTGACGTTTAATAGTGCGAGGACACATTAAACTAATTTTATTATTTGATATCGATAAAAATGTCGTATAACCGTTGTGTAATTTCAAGAATTTTAATGTCATGAAAACTACATACACAAAAATAAACTTATGAGGAATTAACTATATTTAATACAATTTTCATAATGTACAATCAACATTTTTTCTACATTTTCAGACTTTAATCTTCGTCGCCTGGGTGACAATATCCATTTTAGCCAACTAAACGACCTTTCTTGGTCAACTGTAGTAATTGGAGCTTGAGTTTTGGTTTTTAGCGACGCTGTTATGCCTTTGTACGGAAAACTTTTTTCGTGACATATGAATTTTACTTTTCTTGCTAAAATAAGTCATACCTTTATCATCTATATCTGAATGGTCAGGTTTCCAGGAAGATGAATGACCTTTTTTCTTGCGTGGCATTTTTAGCCGCCTTAAGAAACAAAAAGGTAGATTTAATTGATCGGAATGCAAAATAATATTGTTATAGATACTAGATGAATTATTCAACGATTCAATGGTCGTCAAAAGTGACTCGACACAGTCAATGTCAAATATCGGTTGTTATAGTTGCGATAAGTATAAATGAAAGAGGTTTGCACATAGTTAAACGTATTCCAACTTAGCCATTAGTTTAGTTATGATAATGATGGTTAAAAATGTATTTTTATAGATGTCGATAAAATAAGTCGATACTTAATGAATCACTAGCACTGGTACATTTTTGCCCCCGCGAAACCGGTGTTTGTACATGTATTACTCACATTGTAAACACAACATAATTATTTTCTAGTAGTTGAGCACTGTAATCGTTACAGCGAAGCGATTTTGTCAACTCCGCGTAATCACCGTAATAATGGTTCCATGGAAGAGATATGTTGTGAAGTGCATTAGTGCAATACAAATTGTAGTACAATTATAATGTAGTTAGGTAGTTTTCTTTCTTATTCAAACTTACACGCGCCTCTGCGTGAGACGGTAGCTATGATACATACCTAAACATATAGGTTTCATTTTTTTTTATTAATATATCAAATTTCTCTCTCAGATGTAATTAAATAATGTGAAAAATATAGTTTATAGATACCAGAACTAATTATAGTTTCAATATTAAGTGTTTTTTTTATTATTATAATAGGTTCCCTAGGTCCGATAGTAATCGCCACTAAAATATTCGCCCGTATCAAATACACACGCTGTATTTATAAAACTAAGCCTCCCAGCATTCCAACGTCCCAGCAGGAACGTTGTTTTTAATGCCACGAACTTTAGAGAACCCATATGTCGAGGACTAGATTAAATGTAACGACTGCGACTCTGGGCTCATGTATCTTGGACATGAGGTCCACAAATCAGGTCCTTTTATTGTCATATGTGTCAGGGAATTGAAATATATTTTAATATTAAGAAGGTAACTAATATATGGGTATGCCTAAATAATATTTATCGTCATCATATCAGCCGAAAGACGTCCACTACTGTACATAGGTCTCCCCCAAATATTGCTATAATGACCGGTCTTGCGCCGCCCGCATCCAGCGGACTCCAGCGACGTCGACTGGGTCATCAGTCCACCTTGTGGCCTGTGGGGGGCCTACTCACGCGCGCCTTCCGGTACGTGGCCTCTACTAGCGATCCTATCCACCCCAACAGCCATCGGTTCTACGGGAAATGTGCCCCACTGTCACTTCAGTTTAGTGATTCGGAGAGCTACATTAGTTTGGTTTTGCTGCAGATGGCCTCATTTCTAATAACATCACGCAGTGAGACTCCTAGCATAGCCCTCTTCATCGCCCTTTAGGTGACTTCACATTACCCCAGTCCATGCCCGTTTTGCCCTAAGCCGATGCCCACTTTAGGCCTCCCCCTAGGGCAAAGCGGGCAATCGTAGAGGTTTTTAACTATTTTCAAATATTTATAATTGTGGGTGTAAAACCTGAAATGAACAATTCAATTGATTAAAAATTTGCTTCTCAGTAGGTCCTGTGCTATAGTTATGGAAGGCCAAAGTAACTTTTCTTCGAGATCCAAGAGCTCGTTTATCAAAATTACTCTTCTCGCATGCAAAGGACTTCGCTGTTGCTCAAACAACATTATAAACAGCGTTGTTACTGTTGTTCTTTATTAAAATTCACGTGAATCACAATAAACAAGCCTGTTGACAGTCCAGGAAGCGAGGATGATAGGAAAACTACTCCATGACATAAAAATGTTGCGAAGTAAAGTAATATAATGAGTCTCCTTCGCAGAATATGATGCAAGCAGATGGAGGAAAGTTAGATCATTGCTTGCGTCGTTATTGTTAGTATTTACTATCTTAGGACTACCTATATAACTAACGCGAGACTCAAACATATTAAAATATTATCGAATCGGGTTACTCACGTATTTAAGTCGATGATTGCTCGACATGTTTCGACCCGTTAAGAGGGTCCTCGTCCGGAACACCCTCGGCCAAAACCCGACGGTAACGTAACCCGGTTCGATAATAAATAATTATATATATTTACGATCTTTGTTATTGTCCCTCTAATTTCAATAAATTGGTAATAAGATAACACTCTCAACGGGGGAGAGGACTACCAGTCTTAACTCCATTCCATATACACATACGTTCCATAGTTTGAAACGAGTGGCGATAATTGATAAATTAAAACACGACCGAAGGTTGCTTTAAATCGACGCGAGTTACGAATTTCCTTTTCGCAAGTTTTATTCAATATTTTTGATAAGTAAAACTACTATTGTCTATAAATTTAAATATTAGTACAAGCCATGTACCAAAGACAAAATACCAAATTTTACCAACTCTGGAGATCTAGGGAATTTGAACCCACGCCACGTCCTCAGCTTCAGAGTGGACGTGTGGTTTAGGTACAGTCACGTCTGTATACATCTCGAAACGTATGTCAAAGGCAGAAGGATTAAAATCGTATACATATTATTAGAGCCAACCGTACCAGCCGCGAAAGCTGAAGACGGGGTTCAAAATGTTTAAAATAGTTTAAATCCCACCTCTGGCGTTCGTAAACTTCGGTATTTTTTCTTTGGTATATGGCGTCTAATATTTAAAGGTTATATTCTGTGGATGCCGCAAGCTAAGCGGGGACGAGGCAGGCCTAGGCGGAGATGGCGGGACGACTTGAACGCCTTCGCCAACAATTGGCCAGACTTAACACAGAATCGGGTGCTGTGGAGATCTGAGGGAGAGGCTTTTGCCCAGCAGTGGGACACCCTTACAGGCTAGGAAAAAAAATCTGTTATACGCCTCACATTCTCGAGTGAGGATTGAATTTTCTGACGCTTCTTTTTTTATTTGAAATGAGCCTAGTCATGCCACAGACTAGCCGAGGGCAAAGACGTAGACGCAGAGCTTCGTTTTATATAAAAAAGTATGCAAAATGTCTGATCAGTGATCAGTTGATCAGTGATGGCCAGACTTCGGCTCGGTAAGGTGACAAGGTCCAGTTTGAGTCACCATTGACTGACGGATATTATATTTTTCCTTTAATTCCAAGTATTATTTAATCAGATGCACTTAACGGCGACTATACATTGCATTGTGCATTGTTTATTGTTTGTCATTCAACTATTGTTCGGCTTCCAAGTAGACGATTTACTTCTACACCATTCGTCAGTAGAACAAAAATGTAAACAAATATGGCTGACTCTCCATAGCATTTTACGTCTTTGACACATAACGTGAAACACGTTCGCAGATATATTTTTACGCTATACTAATGAACATCAATAATTTTATTCAAACTAAAAATACCTACTTATATGTGAATTCAAGGTTTACGGTTTTAAGTTGGTTATTGGTAATAAAACCAAGATTGTCATTTGTGTTCTTAAAGTGCGTTTTTTTATGTGACGAAGGTAGACAACTGAGCTCTCAGCCCACCTGATGGAAAGCAGGAACTGAGGCCCATGGACATAGTGTCCAATCCCCTATGCGCTGCCTACCCTGAGGACTTAGATGGATTGCCTCTATGCCAGTAATCAGAATCACATCGGCTATCGGTGCATTCAGACCAAACGAGCATTCGCTATTCTAACCCCCTACTCTACGAAATTCGATCGTTACACAAAACGTGATTCGTTGATTTCGTAGAGTGGGGGATAGAATAGCGAATACTCGTTTGGTCTGAATGCACCTTTACCCCCAAACCGGAGCACAGTAGGTAGGTACTACCTATTTAGCGGCAGGTTAACGGGTGAGACGGTGGTAGCTATCCGGGCGGGCCCTGCACGAGGTCCTACCACCAGCGCGTGATTAAAGAATAATGCAAATTTTATGTTTGTTTACTTTTTTGTCTGCTAATGAATGGTATATATAGTTCGCGGTCCACTGCCTGCCAACAAGTCTGTATGTCCGTTTGTGTCCGACAAGTGACGGCAATTTGGACGAGTGGCGTGGGAAGCAACGACGGATGCGTCCCCAAGACAGGGGTGGCGAACCTTTGCCTTTGTCTTCATTACTTGTCAATGTGCTTACCATGAGCTGCCTTGCCATGGCCTAACTTTCTATTACGCTCGCTCAATACAAACATAATTGAACGAGCGGGATGGACAGAAAGTAGTCATGTGCCTCAAGTGAGTAACCCTAGCCAATGTACATATACATATTATGCCTTTGGATAAAATCAAAATTAACCCACATACCCATGATGTACCACTGAGACAGCCCTCTTTTCATTCCAAAAACGGCCTACTAACTTTTTTTTTAGTACAGATGGTGCCTTTTTACGTGCTAGTGCGAGAAGTGGCTCATTTTACGTCAGATCCAAAACTTCAGAGGGCCATCTGTACCTATTAATTGAATGCCCCTATATATTTTTCGTCAGCTGCATTCGCAAGTTGCAGACCCCTGTCCGTTTAACGCCTTGTGCGTGACCGCGCTGCGCGTACGCAGCGTTTGTGACGGCGGCACAGCGCAAGCGCCGCAGCGGGAACACGGCGAACACATTCTGTGCTTTACATTTGTTTTACAACCTACGAACAAATAAAACATGGAAGCCGCACGACATACTAAATTGCCTTTAAAAAACGGTCCTGAATTTTAGTTGACAAGTGTCACCCCGTGTTCAATGCATCACGGCAATGAATTTGAATGTCAACCTATAAAAACTTAAACCGTCATTTAAAAATAGTTGTGATTGGTCCATCAAAGTTTTCATTGGCGATATTGAATAAACATTTGTCAAAGATGTTGCGCCGAAAAGCGCTATGTCCTGCGCATCTTGGCACAATTGAACAATTGGTTTTGGGGGCAATTTTGAGCTGGCGTTATACGTCCATGTTATATATGGTCGCAGTTTACAACCTATCCTTATCTATCTATCTATCTATTCTTCTGGTGACGACGCCTCTGGTGACCCAAGGGCTGGCGCGTACTTACCTCGCACAAAGAATCTCTTTAGCGATTCAGCGAGGTAACGCCGCCAGTGTCATGGGCACCATGCCGCAGGCGGATCTTTTGGAAGGTATTTTCGTTTTATAGGTAGATTGTTCAGGTATATTTTAATTTTAGTATAAGTTTTATTTGTATTTTTTAACTTTAATTTAATTTGTAAATTTAAATTGTTGATTGATGAATAAAATATACTTCTTCTGGATATTATTGTTTTTCACTTTTAGCTCGGTTGCCTTAAAAACAAATCAATCAAGGGTCAGATGCAGAAGGAAATCCTAGACACGGCGCGAAAATAAACAAATTAAGAAAGATTTGCTTTCGGCGTTTTATTCTCAAGTGGCTATTTCAAACTGCGCTGCGCACGCGTCGATTCTATAGAAATGCACAGGAAGCAGCTAAACGGTGGAGACCTCCCCGCTACGCAACCACCGTGATTCCTTCACGTGTTTTATAACTTATACACGACTGCCGCCATACCATGCGTTGCCAAGTAACGGATACGTTAGGTTTTACTCGATAGTATCTCTTTCTATCCTGATGGAAATAAAAATGTGTCCCAAAAAAAAATTCCATTGAGTTACCATTTTTCATACACTTTTTTCGACCGTAACTCAGTGGAATTGTGGTGGAAGACAAAAAAATGTATGGAATTCTTGGGACACTTTTTTCTGCTAATGAGGATCGAAACGAAAGAGCTCGCGATTCTGAATAAAAAAATATGAAAATATCCAAATTTGGAAAATTTTAAAAAACTACAACAAAATAAAAATCCGCCCATATTGCTGTTATTTATTGTGTAAAGTCCCACAAAGTCCCGTGCGGGGAATCCTTTCTAAATTGAGTCGCGAGCCGCGGCACGGCACTGAATCATTGCCGTCAGAGATTTACGAGTAGGTAACTAGGTAGATACATAACATACAGTGGTTTGTTTGAAAAATATAATTTAAGCTTGAGTTACATTAGGTACAGCTGTTAGTCTATGTGCTATATTAAGCAGTAACCGCCGCTACATTAGTGTTAATAATAGTTCTACTACGTTCAATAGGTAGGTATAGGTGAAAAAGTTAAGAAAAGCTTCTGTTGTATGTGGTTGTAATATATTTAGACATTTGTTTTGTTTGTGTTCGCAATTTAAACATATATTGTCTATTTGAATAGATCACCACCTGTGCTACCACATGCATACAACAGGTGACTTAATTAAGTTTTTTATCTTTAGATAACCTATAATAGTCTTGTACAAGGTGGACAAAAAATTGGGCACTCCCGTTGCTTGTAGAGTGGTCTTGGGACTCACAATAGGCAAAATTGGGAATATAGAGGTTTTTGGGTGTTTCAGAACAGTAGAAAAAATTCAAAAATTATGTCAGGTCAGTGTGGGTAAGGCCGCGACATACTTTATTTGTAAGAAAAGTTGGTAGACGGTCTTACCCGCATCGACCTTATTTTAAAGGTGCTACTACAAGGTACTGTTTATTATACATATGTAGGTATACCTACTACAACTACTTCTGAAATTTTAACTATTGTCCAAAAAAATCCCACAGGAGGGGGGGGGGGGGCTTTTCTCCGTTACAAAACCTAATCGGCAATGGGAATGCGCATATTTTGTGAACAAAACAAAAAAAAACGGGCTAAGTGCGAGTCGGACTCGCGCGCTTTATCATTAAAAAAATACAGTTAAATCAACCTACCTCAAAAACTATAAAAGATAATTTAATCAGAATTTTATATTGCGTAGTTTAAAATATAGAGGGGGGGGGGGACACTTTTTTCAGACTTTGAGAGCTGATATCTCGAAAACGATTTGCTTAAATAAAAATGAGATTTATAAACCTTCATATCATTTTCAAAGACCTTTCTATTAATACCCCACACGCTTATATACAACTAAAAAAAAATATCTATCCCTCAGTTACATGTATGGAAGGCCCCCACCCCAATGGTTTTTTTTTACAATATAGTATCATAATCCTGTAGCGGTTTATACAACACATATCCTGACCAAATTTCATTACTGTAGCTTTTATAGTTTCCGAGTAAATCGGCTGTGACAGACGGACAGACGGACATGACGAATCTATAAGGGTTCGCTACGGAACCCTAAAAATATATACATACATGTAACAAAGATCAAAGAATACTAGTGTTTGGGATAACCCAGATAACCCTGATGGCCAATCAAAACCAATTCGACACATTTTTTCAATTAATAACAATGCTACATCTGTACATACACGTCCAAATCACGAATGATGCTAACACTAGCACATATTAGGTACAAGCTTAGCAAAATTTCAATTTGGCAAGGTTATAGCGGATAGGTCATCCGGCGACTCATCCAAATGTCGCATTTCCGTGCATGCTGACGACATCGCAGTTCGCAAATTTCGGGGATTTGTCTCTGTCACTCCAACGAAGGCGTCATTAGAGTGACAAAGACAAATTCCCGGAATTTACAAACTTCGGTGTTTGTGGTAGCAGTCCTGATTTGAGATAATTGAGATGCTAGAAAGTGTGCCGCAGTTCGCGACCCGCTCTCGACTGAATATCTCCTCCACATCGCATTAAGTACTTCGAAGTTCTGAAACAAAAACGAATCAAAAATGCGTGCCTGGGCTTTAACTCTAGCGGTGGGATCTCTTTGCACAATAGCTGTTATAATGGTTATACTGTACGTGTACACAACACGCGCGGATCAGAGCAAGCAAGCCCTCAACCCTCCTTATTGTGAAAGGCGTTCGCTGATAGTGAATGTCACAGAAATGTTTCCCCACATCACAGCGCCATCTACATACGACGCTGGGTACTGCAGCGGGACGTGCGTCGGCCGCCGCGGGACCGGCCATGGGCTCGTGATGGCGAGAATGGCTCGCTTCTATGGAACGGACCTGCCTCAACCGTGCTGTGTTGCCACAGAGTTTCTGCCGCTGCACACTAGCCAGTACTCGGAGAACGTTACCATTCCTGACATGGTGGTGAAGAACTGCGCTTGTCTATAATGAAGAAAGTTACGTGCTATATCAACCTGATGTGTTTTTAACCAATTAGAACCCTCGGCCACTCAGGAACCATCGCAAAGTGACACGTTTAATCAAATTCTAAGGAATCCCTTACTATATATCATTTTGACAAGGTTCTAGAGTCGCCTAGGGTTCCAATTGCTTGAGTGTACAATCTTCATAATCTTCTAAGTCGCTCAAAATAATCACGTGATTTTTTTGTGCTAAAACCTGGTGCGAGTAAAAGGTCATTTTAGATTTATAGTTGGAAATTTCTAAGTTTTAACTTTTGACACTTTAGAAATGAGCCTTATACCTACCTATACACGGTGCCTCGCGAGGAAACCACATAATTTTAACTATGCATTCTAGACATCAAAATAAACATATATGACGTTAAGACTATCGGAAAAACGGTTAGCCTTACCCTCATATTAATAAGGTTTAATTTATAAACTGTCAGAAGTTAATTTTTATAAATTTCCAACTATAAGCAAAATCGGTATGTTATTTTCTATTATGCAATAAAATTTAAGCTCATGTCCTTAATTTAAATTAGTACTATTTTAGGAAATCGATTAGGCATGAGGTTGCATTGCAGACGTGTCGCCACGCTCTTGGCAGCCGCGTTCAAATTCCAATTTTAAATCGAAGATCAGGGAAAACCCGGATAAACACGCGCTTAAGACGGAGCTGACGTAGCAATGTAGTTACCAATTATTGTTACCATTGAGCGCATTCTCTTTCAGTATGGATTATTTTGCCGTGTGGTGACGGCAGTAAGAAAATACATTTGTCACCACCCTAACTCCTCCTGCGGGTGTCGTAAGAGTCGACTAAGGGATTGAAGTGTCACTGACCATTATTTGATAAAAGATTGATGATGGGCAGCAGCGTCATCATAGTGGACACATTACTGCGATCGCCAATCCGCTTGCCCAGCGTGGCGATTATGGGCATTTACCTTCTATATAATGCGTCTATACGCATAGTTAATAGGAGAGGCCTACGTCCAGCAGCTGACTATTATAGGCTGATGATGTGAAGGATTATTTTACGCTATGCTCCCAACAGTTGACGATCGTCACCTTTGCCGTTTGGTTTGAGGTACACAACACACTAGTGAACCTGCACTGGATCATCAAATGCCATAGAAATTCGTTCTAAGTTGTAGCAATAAAATAAGTGCGAAGAAAAAAAACAAAGACATAAATATTAGATGTCATATACCAAAGAAAAACGACCAAGATCACCTAACGTCCGAGGTGGGGACCCACCACGTCGTTTTTCTTTGGTATATGACATCTAATATTTCTAATTTATATAGTATTAAGTAGTGTGACTAAGTAACTGAGGAAAAATAAAAAGAAGAAATCAAAATATTTAGTTAATAAATATTTTTTCGGCAACTATAAATCTACGTAGGTAATACTATTACTTAGCTTACCTTTAGAATGTTGTCACTTTCGGAAACTTCTCGTCGGTGCATTGCTAGCTGCGGGTGTTCTCACAATTTTCATCTGATTATTAGATCAGCACAAAAGGAACTAGATATATGACGCACCCAAATCAGACTTTTTTTGTTGACGGAGTGGGAAATGCGTTACGCATTCCCCCTGACTTGGGGAGCCATTTGGGGGATATGTGGGACTCCCTCCAGCCATAGAAAGAAGATGGCTGGAGGTATACCCACTAAAAACCACTCCGGCGTCACCATCGCATGCCAGTTACAAGGGAGCTACGGGATGCCTGGGATTCGACCGCAGCTCTCTATGGCAGATCTGGCTTGTGTTATGCGCCAGGGTACCCACGCCGATGTTTAGGAGATTTCCCTCATACGTGCAACGCCGTGCAATGCAGGTCCCCACAACCCGCTGGCATTACCCAAATCAGACCTAGGCTAACCTGACAGCAGCAGGATATGTTTGGCGGGAAGCAAGAATATTGTTCCTGTTCTTCCTCGAATAAAATAGTACGATATCTTTGTCCATCTTTTATCATCTACCCGGTGCCTTATGATGGTCCCGTTTTAAATCCGTCCCGTAAATTAGGCTATCACGCTCGCGTCGATGGACTGGAGCGAGCGTGATGGACACTTTACGTATCAAGTAAACACCAGTAAACGTTACTTGCCAACTTTTGGTACGGCTACTGATTTGAAGGGTCCGCTACGCGCATGTGAGTAATCGGGATGTGCAGGCGTCACTAGGTTACGGTAGCGATATCATCAGGCGACCCGTAGTTGATTGCAAGCAATATCACAAAATAAATAAATATCTTGGGACATCTTACATAAATCAACCTACTCCACGGTATCTAAGCTCAAAATTAAGGCTTGTAGATGTGTGTACATAAGTACCTACAGAAGTAGGTACCAAAATTTTGTGAACAGGAAAATTTATTTAATCACTCTTGGCAACTGCATTGACGCGAACGAAATCCCCAAAATAACCAAAGTGAAATTGTAAATACCGATACAACAACATTGGGCACATGCATTCTCGCACTGATGTTTACAGCACAGTATACTTAGAGACTCGTGCGAAATTATATCAAATGCGCATTATTTGAGTCCTCATCGTATTATAAAGGATCTAGTATCTGCACCTGTAAATCCAAGATATACTTAAAGATTACTCGCGCGACCTATTGTGCATGAAATTGCAATTTCGGAATAAACCCTTGAGTAAAATGCCTGCCTGCTTGTGTGTAGTGGCGTTCATCGTGATGGCCGTAGCTGGGGCACCAAGCTTGGAGGAATCGGTAAGTGTGTGTCATGTCATGTGTGTGCCATGCTCGTCCGGTACCAGAGTTGAGCTAGTTACAATTTTAGGAGTGGATTTACAATTTTACCGTGCTTGGGTAACGTAACTATAACTCATAAACATTGGACACAACTCTGTTCTAAAGCCGTTGCATTGCATGCACGTGTTCCAATATTTATGAGCACCTTGTATTGATTAGCCTATCTGCTCTAAGAAAAATAGTAATTACATTAATACTTCATCATCAAGATTTTTATAGCGAGTTATATGCGTTCGTTGTCCTTTCACCACGCAAATTACATATTTACTCGTACGCATACCTAAGTTATTTTATATCATCATCCACGATATAAATAAGCCATGAGATTCCATTTTAGAGACAAGGGGGCACTCGGTCTCCACAAGGAGCTCTCAGTAGCTGACCCTCGCGCAAGCAGCTAGCAGCTTCCTCGTAAAAAGAATATTTTGTTATCGCAATTCAGCGCAGAAACACTTTGTAATTAGCAGTCTGCTCTACTGTAAAGCTTAATTTTGAGTGTTGATAGGTAATTTTATTTCTCAAGTTAGGTTAACTTTAGACTGTCCCTGTTTTAATAAGTAATTGTTTTATTGTTTTTATTACATTTCCTTATTGCAGGAAAGAAAAGTGATAAAAAAAGGAAATTGATTATACTTTTGTGTTTCAGGGGTCCACCGAGGGTCTGCCACCGAAAATCCAAGAAGCAATCGTACCTAAGTCAGGTCTCGAGTATGAGAACTGCCAACGCCATCCACTCAACGTCAGTTTCGTGAACCTAGGCTGGGACTGGATCCTGGCTCCCACTGATTACGACGCCGGCGTCTGCGCCGGCGCCTGCCCTATCACGCCCCACGCCCACGTGTTGGCCCGGGTCACGGACACCTTGGCGAAGCCCTGCTGCGTACCCACGGAGTACGAGGCTGTGACCTTGGTGTATCTTGATGTGGACGGAAAAGAAACCACAAGGGAGATGAAAGACATGAAGGTTAAGAGGTGCGGTTGCCTGTAATATGGCTGTTGGTTTATGATAGGGGTAGTTTAGGTCTTTGATAAATATTTCATATGCGGACTATTAAAAAGTGGAATTCTTTACCGGCACATGTGTTTCCGCATACCTATAAGTTGGGACCCTTTAAACGAAGCGTGAAGAAGCATCTAGCGGGCCAGCAAGGCGGTGGCAACTAACAGGTTACTGATTGTCTCCTGTTCGTTGCCGCCGCGATTTGGGCTCTACTTTTTACTTACGATCAGGTGGAGTGGAGCCACTTTGTTGTGCCAACATAAAAAAAAAAAAAAAAAAAATTTGTTAACACCTTAATAATTAATAATTTGACTTTGATTACTCTTTGTAACAATTGTTTTTGGATCCAATAAAAAATCCAATCTATACTCAATGGTTTATTTTTCGTATCGAGAGTTGTTATCGTCGGTTCGATGAACATGGGTACCTAAAATTACGGAATTTGTGGATTTTATGTAAGTACTTAATTTTGGGATAAAACAATCAACAATGGTAAATACAACTAGGTTCCCGGGTCTACAGCCCTATCTAATAACTTGTAACAGATTTATACAAGCTGTTAACTTTTGACCACAAAGTGGACAACTTTTGTTTACCGTCTGACAATGACCCATTCTAATAATAACAATAAAAACAAACAACTAAATAACCCAAGCTTTCATCGTAAAACTCTTGGCACTATTGTACACCTACAAGTCTTAATTTAAAAGTAATGCTTGAAAATTTCCGAAACTAATTTAGACTCCCACTTATAATCTGGCTGCGATATCAGCCGATCAGTACAGCGCGAGGCGCGATCAGGTCTTGTCTTCTAAAACCTTATCATACTCGTACTGGGTCACATTTGCATTCAACGGAAACCCGATTAAACCCAGGCCTTGGTATACAATTGTACGTCTTCAGACTGGATTCTCGGGAGCAGAGCTTTAAGATGCGTGTGGTGTGTGCTTTGGTGATGGTCGTGACTGTTGCAGCCGCTCCGCCGAAGTTGGAGAAACAGGTATGTCCTTGTAAAAATAAATCAAATATTTTTTTTTGTTAAAAATTTGCTTACTTTTATACATTTGGCCTTGTCAAAACTGTTGACGAAAATCGCTCTGATGTGGACATACATTTATAGTGGAGATACAGTATAGGTTGTGCAGGCAAATATAATGTAACGTGGAATATAGCGTCTACTGTGCCATATCCTTTCGCGAGCTCTATAAAATGAATTACCTAAATATCAACAACATACTGTATTACCATTGCCACTACGTTCCAATTCCAACACCTCTGTAAAAATCCGTCCTCAGCATACTTCGCCAAACTTGTGAATGTGAAATTTAGTTCAACGAATTTGAAGTCAAACCTTTTTAAACTTTTCTATTTCCAGGCGAACCCTGCCATTATCCCGCCGCTGCCCGACTTCTTACTCCACTCAACACCAACCGACGACCCGTTCTGCCAGCGGCGTCCACTCAACGTCAGCCTGGAAGACCTGATGAAGGGCCGGATCGTCGCACCCAGGTCCTACGACGCGGGCTACTGCGCAGGGACCTGCCAGCCGTAGGCTGCCCCCTACGACGCTATACTTGCGCAGGCGCGTCCGGGGACACACGTGCCTTGCTGCGTTCCGACGGAACTGGAGCCTATCTCCATGTTGTACTTTGATGATAACCTCAACATACTGTATGGGGTTGTTAAGGACATGATGGTTAAGAGTTGCGGCTGTCGTTAATATCATTAATATGTAACGTAAATAAGTTTTAGGCATAACGTGGATTTTGTTTCATATTTATATAGTAATGCTATAGACCTCTGTTACAGTAAAACTAAAATAATTAGGTTAATTGTAACTTTGTATCGATAAATTTTATGTTTATTAAGTAGTTTTACATTCAGATCGATTTGACGATTTACTTCTATTATGTGTAAGTTCTATGTAAAACCAATCATATTTTAACAACAAATAATGTTATGTTCAAAAGAGACTTAATTGCGTAAACTTACGTAAAATATTGTCCTGACGTTTCGGGCATAACGCTACACCCGTGGTCGCAGGCAGATTAAGGCCCGTTTGTTAATAAGTTACTCATGAATCGAGATATTCCCATTTGAATTAGAAATGTTCGGTCACCGAGTAACTAGATATTACTACATGAGGCCTCCTGTTAGGTTCAATTAGTTACTGTCACGGGTAGAGGGTTTGCAAATATTCGAAACTTTCAGGTACCTAATGGAATATTCGGTTTCCAATTTTCAAATTTTAGAATACGTAGGATGCCCTGAAATTTAATACTTAGGAACGTATATTTGACATGTGTTATACCTCTTTCTTACAAGCATAGTCTCATTATTCGAAAACACTGGCCACTTAGAAAAAAAAAACAATGTCCGATTTTCAATTGTTTTTTAAAGTCGTTGAGTCGCTGGTGAAAATGGAGCTGTCCCGCGAAAGTTTTAGAGCAATGATTTAAGTATTATGACTTTAAAAGTGGTTTAACACAACAACAATGTGGAGACCGATTAACTACTGCTTTTAGTAGTGAAGCACCTTCAAAGACGACCATATACAGGTGGTATTCGGAATTCCAACGTGGCCGTGTGTCTCTTGCGGATGACGTACGTGAGGGTCGACCGAAAACGGCCGTTACCGATCAAAACATCGATGTTGTTCGCCAACTGATAAAGGAAGATAGGCATGTTACATATCGGGAGATTCAGGAGACTTTATTATTTTTGGAATGAGTCAGGTACAAGTTATTTTACAACAAGAGTTGGGCGTGCGGAAGTTATTTTCCCGGTGGATTCCTCACTTGTTATCTGACGACCAGAAAACGGTACGTGTCAATTGGTGCCGCAAAACTTTAAAAAGATTTAATGGAGGAAGCTCAGATGCCGTTTTTAGTATTGTGTCAGGTGACGAATCATGGATTTACGCATATGAGCCTGAATCGAAAAACCAATCTCGAGTTTGGGTTTACGAAGACGAACCGAAGCCGACAAAAGTTGTTCGTTCTCGCAGCACGATCAAAAAAATGGTAGCCACGTTTGTCTCCAAATCGGGTCACGTGGCGACTATCGCTCTTGAAGATCGAAGAACTGTCAATGCCGATTGGTATATAGGCGTTTGTTTACCGATTGTTTTTGCTGAACTGCGAAAAACTAACCCTAACCGCCGTATTATACTACACCATGATAATGCCAGCCCTCACACCGCTCAGAAAACAGACGACTATGATAGTCGGACTATCTGAAGGGCGAAAACGTCGAATTACTGGACATCCTCCGTACAGCCCCGACCTAAGTCCCAACGATTTTTTTACTTTCCCGAAAATAAAGAATCGGTTGCGTGGTCAGCGTTTTCAGACCGCGGAAGAAGCAGTCGACGCTTATAAAATGGCCATTTTGTCAACCCCCACTTCAGACTTCAATAACTGTTTTAAAAACTGGTTTCAGAGAATGAAAAAGTGTATTAAACACAAAGGAGAATACTTTGAAAAACAATAAAAGTACTTTTATTTCATTAAAATGCGTATTTTTAGGGTTCCGTAGCCAAAATGGCAAAAACGGAACCCTTATAGATTCGTCATGTCCGTCTGTCCGTCTGTCCGTCTGTCCGTCTGTCACAGCCAATTTACTCGGAAACTATAAATGCTACAGTAACGAAATTTGGTAAGGATATGTGTTGTATGAACCGCTACAGGAATGTGATAATAAATTGTAAAAAAACCATTGGGGTGGGGGCCCTCCATACATGTAACTGAGGGATAGAATTTTTTTTTTAGTTGCACATAAGCGTGTGGGGTATTAATAGAAAGGTCTTTGAAAATTATATAAAGGTTTATACATCACATTTTTATTTAAGCAAATCGTTTTCGAGATATCAGGTCTCAAAGTCTGAAAAATGTGTCCCCCCCCCCTCTATTTTTTAAACTACGAGATATAAAATTCTGAAAAAAATATATGTTACGAACATTAATATACTCTATCAACGATTTTTGGTTTGATAAAATTATCTCCTATAGTTTTTGAGGTAGGTTGATTTAACTGTATTTTTTTAATAGTAAATTGATAATGGTACGGAACCCTTTGCGCGCGAGTCCGACTCGCACTTGGCCGGTTTTTTCCGATTCCCGAAACTTTCAGGGCAACCTACGTATTCGAATAGTTTTCAGAATATAATAAAATATTGAAAATTTGGGTAAAATTACTTTGTTTTGCATATTTCGTCAAATATTTAAGTAGGTAAGACGTGATATCCTGCAGTAATCAACAAAGATACAGTTTAACTATCTACTTAGTTCATTTTGGTTTGGGCAACCTTGTTTGACTAAGGGTGGGTACCAGTATTAACAGAAACCGTAAAATATCGTAAAAAACCCCAAATCAGTTTTCTGGAATAGCATTGATGCGCAATGCGAAGTAAAACGTAGTAATTGCTGCTGCAGTAAAGTGTCTATACTCGTATTTAATAATTTTGTGTAATATTTTTTTTATCAATATTAAATATTCCAATAGCATATGTCTTATTATTCGAATACACGACAGAATTTTCACATTTTTGGAACATTCGAATATTCAAATTGCAAGCCCTAGTTACGGACATGGGATCGCGGTAATCCCATTTGAATCACAATGTTTGTGCTTGCATTTGAGCTTCAAAACTTTGATTAAATTAGCCTAGTTAAGTATTTATGTAGCACCAACCTATCCAAATAATACTGATAAGTAATATAGATAAAATACAGAGAGCTGGAGAACACAGACGGAAAGCATAAAGTTGCATACTAGGTACATAGTTGCATACGTAGTATAGTACAGTCAAAGACAAAATAAGGTGCACACAAAAATGTTCAAAAATATGTCCCAGTGCACTCTAATTCTGTGTAATAAGAACGTTCGTAACTTTATGAGCGGATTCTTTCGAAACTTATTTTTGCACTTGACTGTACCTATGTATTATTGTGTTTACGACCTCAAAGACATTCTTCTACACTGGGAGCAAATTTCTCGACCCTTGTTTTGTCATCACTTACAAAAAGTAAGCATTATTGTACATTTCACATCAATTCTAACGGTAAACCTACATGGCATGAAATGGGTAGTTTCAACATAATGAAGCGTCGAAAATTAAAATTACCTACGATGTGTCGAGTAGGTACCTAGTAGGTACCTACCTACTGCATATTCTATATAGAAGATTGGTGTCCGGTTGCGTGGTAGTGATAGTTTAAATCAGTGAAATGGAATTGACTAAAGTAGAGGATCGAGTAGGTAGGCATGACCGGTAAATATTTGTATATTTAATCCTAGACCATCAGATTCATTGTAGGCACTTGTAGGTACGATAATTCCATGGAAGTTAATTAGCAGGCGGATCCTGTGTTACTATATTAACGGTGTGACGAACCATTTAACGGATCCATTTACCTTACACTAGTTCCCTTCATAGACAGTGCGGTCGGCATAAGACACTTGATGAAGTAAGATGAAAAACAAAACAAATAGAAAAACTTTGCACCCATAGGCGACACCTTTCGACGAGCTGCTGGAAATCCTGGCCGCAACAACAACAACCGACAACTCCTGCCATTGACTGCCCCTGGACATCGATTTTCAAACCTGGGACTCCAACATCATCGCACCGAAGATCTTCGACGCCGGCTACTGTTCTGGCACATGCCAGTCCGTGAAGTCCCCTCATTCGTTTGTAGTTGGGCGGGAGCACCCGACCCTGCGCAATGAGACCTGTTGTGTGGCTACAGAGCTCGAGCCTATGTCAGTGTTGTATTTCGATGAAGACATGAACATAGTCTACAGGACGTTGAAAGATATGATCGTCAAGACTGGTGCCGTTAACCGGTTAAATACTCGTCGAACTTATAAATACTTATGAACATCTTAAATAATATTCGTAGTTTTCTTCATTCCATGTCTTACAAGAGAAGGTAACTTCTCATAGTTAAACTTTGAATAGTTAAATGATCACTTTTGTGAAGGTTGGACATGCGTTACAGACGCCTCATGAATCTGGCAATATTTCTCTAAAAGTGGCAAAATACTTGGTAAATTGTGGTATTCTTAGTTGAAGTTGCAGAGCCCCCATTTCTACCATGACAGCCAAAAAATATGCCAAACCATTTCTACAAAAATGTCGCTAGATTTTTAAATGAGGCGTCCGAAACGCTCGAAGAAATAATTAAGGAACCACATTAGTGTCTGCAGTAATACTTGGGAATAAGTACATAAGTATTTACGTTATCTAGCGAATATCCGATCGCCTTAAATATATGCTCTCTAGTATAGTGTTTGGCATACTATAGTAATATACATTATAAGTAAGTTATTACTACATTAGTCCAGGGCGTGACTGATCCTACTTAAAAAGTAAAAAAATTACTACCAAATAGGCAGTAATAAAAAGGCAGTCAGAATTTGGCAGTTCAGTCATAAATCATGTATAAATTAATAAGCATCTCAGTGACCAAAAAAATATTGTATTATATATTCAACAGTAGCATGCGGGTTACCGCGAATCTAGAGCGCTGTTGCGCGGGCGCACGTCGTCGCGGGCTCGACGCAACCACTAATAGAATAGTTTAGCCTCAAACACTACTACGTATACATAACGTTTGCATAACTTACGTAGCACATTTCTAAGGGCTGAGTCATTGTCAGTCGGAAAAACAAAAGTTGTCCACTCGGTGGTCAAAAGTTAACAGCTTTCATAAAACTATGCTACGATTTTATTACATAGGGTTGTAGTGTAGAACGGGGAATCTAGTTGTACCAGTAATTGTTTTATCGCAATATTAGTACACGAACTCCTTAACTTTATGTATGCCCACCGAAAAGACGATAACCTAAATCTGACAAAGACCCGGCTACGTTCGATTCTAAGGCTTCTTCTTGTTATCATTGCACATACAAATATTACTAGCAAAAAATTATACCTATAAAATACTACCACGTTTCATGTGGTAGGTATATTAGTTATTGATGTATATAAACAGGGTGCTTAGACAAGTTGCCAATCGCTAACGCTTAATCGTCAATCGTAAAACGAAAGGCAGCTAACTGTCTTTGTCGCACTAATATGAAAGAGTGACAGAGATTGGTAATTTGGCTAAGCATCCAGTACAGTTTTGGAAATTAATTTAATTTGTAAAATATTCGCCCGCGCTCGGCAGACAACGGGAACGACGACCGCTTGTTTTTGTCGCGTCTTGGTTGAAAGTTGACGCGGGTCCGTGCGACGCCGCAGCTGGCCTTCCACGAATAGGGGACGATTGGACAATTTATCAATGCGTCTGTTTACTAATGATGGATGGCTAATGTTAGGTTTGAGAGGCATAATCCTAATCATCTATTCAATGCAACCAGACGCGGATCCAGGACTTCGTTGAGGGGGGCATTGCCCTATGATATGATAGTATTTTATACTTAAAACAGCACCTAGGAATACCCAAGTCCAGTGTAGAGGGCCCTCCCTCCAAGTGCCCCCCTTGCCCCCCATGGATCCGCGCTCCACGCCTGAATGCAACCATAGTATTATACTCGTACAGAGGTGTTTAGGGATTGTGGTATCCGCGATCAGAAGTACATATCTAAATTTGAAAGTGCTGTTGACACAACAGTGTATATTAAGTAAATCTAGGATATATTCTAGTTATATTCATATAGTTTAAGTCCAGAGACTTATAGACCAGACACCCTGTAACTGTATTATAGATTGTTTTATTCACGAAGATGTGTGGTTTGTTTCGTTCATGTCATTACAGGTAATTTTTGACAAATCCGCGTATCATAGTGACTGAATCGATCTATTTAAGAGCTTATCAAAAATGTTCGGAAAGCCTGAGGCCTTGATTTCCCACAAAAAATCTACCCGCATTGTAAATCTAATACGGGCGATCAATTAAACCAGGCATGGAATTCATCAGTGTAATCATGGATTAAGAGTTTTATTAAAGGTACACATAATTACGACCCCACAGATTTTTTTAAGATTTTCGGAGAAGCAATGTAGGTTAAGTGTAATGAACATTTGTTATATATTATTGATGTGTCAGTCATGTCATCTGCTTTTGAAATTATCTGTCAGCGAGCGTTTAACTTGAGTAACTATGTTGCTTTACATTACGCGCTGAATTATTTTCTATGGATAATTTTGTTGCTCTAATTTTAGGTTTGTAAAAGTTATCTAAATGTACTTATTATGTCCTAAAGTAACACCCGTTAAGAGCTTCGCCCGTATTAGACTTACACACTGTATAAGATGTTATTCCTGGCGACTGTAGATACTTCACGTTTGACTAAAACGGTTCATTTTCCCATTTCTAAATAAATCTTACGCCTACGTAAAAAGCTTGTTACGCCGACCAAATAACAACAGAAATAAACAGTCATAGTCATTTTAATTAGTTAGCTTCTCAGTAATTGTCGTCAGAAGGATCACGTGAAACAGAGACTCAAGGGCGAGCGAGACGCTCTTGTTCGCAAATAGAGTTCTTGGAATCATGAAAATCATGAAACATATGCTTGTTTGTTTATCGGTTATTCTGATTACCTTGGCGGTGGTTAGTGTCACGTGCGGTGCCTTATTTGGTAATCTATGAGTGTAAATAGCACAGATGTCATATATACCATAGATCAAGCAAACGTATCTACTTAGCGTGTCAAATGAACTCAGTGAAATCCACTGAGTTGTCCGTCTTTAATCGCAGCTTGCAGCTTTCGGGCATCAAATTTTGTAAGTTGAAGTGAACAAAAACATTAATAATGCCTCCTTAAGTATTCATATTTTATTTAAAAAAACACAAGATTAAGTACTACTAAGACATTAAAAAAAAATTATAAATAAAAAATTTGCCCCAGGTCTTGCTGGGGAGGTAGAGTGCCCAGAAGGCTGGCCGCATTGCCGCGCTGGACTGCTATGCTGAGTCTTTGTGCGAAATACTGGCCAGCCCTCTGGTCACCCGACGCCTCTATAAGGCGCTGGAAATGTCCTTATAGAGGCGTAGTTGCGTCCTTCCTCCTTAAGTAATATTAATTGCATACAACACAAAAAAATATGAATACTTAAGGGACTGAGACATATTTAAAATCATAGGCAAGTAACAAC
>JALPQI010006877.1:0-64046 GCA_025490895.1 Thaumatotibia leucotreta
GGCCTGTAATCTTGCTTTAAGTAGGTATGTATTTCTTGGTCAAATGGATTGACCAAGTTCTGTTTTTAGTACCTTTTAAATAAAAAAAATATCAGCCAAAAAACGTCCACTGCTGGACATATTTAGGCCTCTCCGAAAGACTACAATGATCAGTTCGAATTCTATCAGTGTACGATTCTCGAGTAAAATTCGTGATTAGCGATCGGATTAACGCATCATTTCGTATGGTAGGTATTTGACAACTTAATCTAAATTAACTCGCTAATCTCGATTGGTGCAATCCCGCCTAAGTGTCAAAAACGTGACGCGGTAATTTGAATTAGGCTTTATTTGAGAACGACCTAAGGTCAGTGTGGGTAAGTCCGGCGTATTTTATTTGACCAAAGACTAAGCCAAAATTGTTTTCTCAAAAAATACCTCGTGTCTCCTTAGACAGCTTCCCTGTATCTTCTATAGGTTCCCATACTGTCCCACTTTAAATAGTATATTACGACACAAGTGCGAAAAACATGAAATTCCTTTTTACACGTGTCTCGTACGACGTTTTTTAGTACAGATGGCCCTCCGAAGTTTTGCACTTGACGTAAAATGAGCCACTTCTCGCACTAGAGCCTAAAAAAGGCACCATCTGTTCTAAAAAAAACACTTTGTATTACTTATGTCGTTGTAAATTATCCGAAACACACATTCGGACAGACGGGGAGTGCAAGTGCATTCACCTTTACGAGGTCTAGTGCTGAGTGAAAGTCGGAATGTATTTTATTTACGCAGTTGATTATGGCGATTTAGGTACGGCCATAATTTTATTGATGGCTGGCGATCTAGTGGTAGGCGTGAGTACGAAGCGTAAATTAATTTCTTATAAAATCGGGAAATCCAATCAACCACAAATCCAAAGAACCAAAAATCTAATAATAAAGTGTAATAAAAGTTAAAAAAACCGGCCAAGAGCATGTCGGACCATGCTCAGTGTAGGGTTCCGGAGTTATTCAAAAACGGTTGGGCCGATTATGTTCCAAATAGTTTTATGTTAAAGTATTCTATAAGCCCACTATTCATGATTTTTTCATATCTTCGGGGGCACAATTTTTTTTCTTCTGGAGCGACTATCTCCGAAAATGTTGACTTCAGAAAAAAAGTTTCTTTTAAGACCCTTATTCTTTTAAAGAGACCTATTCAATGATCCCCACACTATAGGAATACAGCAAATAAAAAAATCATCCCTACTTCACCGGTTGGGGAGGCACCCGAAAAAAAATTGTATTTTTTTTGTACCACTTCGTTGGCATGATTAATATGTATACCTGTACCAAATTGCAGATTTCTAGTATTAACGGCCACTGAGCTATGCTGTGGACAGACAGACATGGCGAAACTATACCTAAGGGTTCCGTTTTTGCCATTTTGACTACGGAACCCTAAAAACAACAATACCATAAACATTTTAGAGGGTTAATTCTGTGGTCATATTGATGAACTTTTACTATGGGACCGAAAATGGGACTTTTGAAAAAAAAAATCATATATGTGTCAAAGACGTGAAATGCTGTGGAAAGTCAGCCATATTTGTTTAAGTATTTTTTTTTGGATTCTACTGACATTTGGTATTGGCAGGGTGCAAAGCGGGTGGAGGGGGTAGCCGAAACGATCGCCGCGCTCGCTGCGGCTAAAATTGACATTATGGTCGCCGACTTCAGCTGTCAAATCCATACTGCAGCAAATATTTTGTCATCGTTTTCAGATAAATATTTAATATGGGCCTAGTAAGGTGTGTTATTGTTAATTGCAATAACACCCAGAAGAACAGTGACTGTAAATTTTACCGATTTCCAAGACCATTAATCGAACATTGATGAAGTATATAGGTACTTAAGTGCTGCAATGTGCTTGCATTTCCCACTCTTATTATAAACGCAGTCGCACGATACAATCTCTACATGAGAATTGGTGTTTAGCTGTAAGTAAATTTATTTGTTAGAGAATAGAAAAAACTTTTATTGAACGGTATCGAAACACAAAAATCGGCTTACATAATACTTACAAACAAAGTTGTCTTGTACGCCGTTGCTGTCACTGAAGCTTGGCGAACCACTCGGGATTTGATAATACGGGACATGTCTTCTTGGCGAATATCTTCAACCTCGAGAACATGCCCAGCTTGCACCAATTTCATCCCTTTATTCATCGTCTCCGGTTGGAAAACGATGTCGTGCGTGATGGCACGAAACCCCGTTTTAGTTATGAGTAGGCTCATTTCTAACTGAAAACAACAATATTAATGTTATTAGCAATAATGTTACTGACTGCAATTGTCCAAAATTGCTTTATATATTAAAATAACACAAAATTTAATTAATATTTTTCAAAATATTTACTTACTTCCCGCTTGAAAGCGGCGACTATAATGTCTAAAATGGCCACCTGTCAATGGCGATGGCGCTGTCATCGTGCACGGTGCCAATACCTACATTGTTAGACAAGACACAGAGCAAGAGTAGGTTTTACCTGATACGAGGTCTTATTATATTCATACAATTTCATACTGACATTTAAAAAGTGGTATATTGATGTAACCCTATGACGGGGATTATGATTTGCGTCATAGGGACAAGATTTAATTTCTCGTCGATTAATTTAATTGCACGATTCAAGACTCAATAACAACAATGATATCAAACTTTATTACGTTGACATAAGGTCCTCTTATGATCACTGTTTTAAGTATGTTTTGATTGCGGTGAATGTTTCCATCGAAACATAGATAGGTAAGTGCTTAATGTAATTACTTTATCAATTAAAGAAGAAACAGAAGTAATTTTACTAAACAATTAATGACCGATGAGCACTTATTATAATTGTCGGATTTTATGGTCCATCACTTTGCTAATTACTTATTATTTATAATAGTGAATCTTTTATCATTTAAGACCGCAGTTTAGATGACCATCACGTTAAAAGTACATTTGTCATAAGTCATAACCCCGTGCTAATTAGGTAGTACAAAAACAAGTTAGTCAACAGATCGTTTCAAGTTTTTGTTCCGTATATGTTTGCTTATTCACAGCACAACACAATTCACACCTACATCTTAAAAGCGTTTTGTATTAGGATAAATAAACAATAACATAATAAATTATAATACAATCACCTTTAACCTTGTTGTAAACAAAGATTTATAAGTTTTCCATAACAATTTTTACACTTTTGTTAGCAAAGTCACGGTCACAGATAGGATAAATAAACAAAGAGTTAAGATTGCTGTAAGTACCCAGTATGCATTTTTGTTAACTGCTTAAAGTCACCTAGGTAAGATACTAAAAAATAAATTCATACCTCCCTCACTGACCTCACTGAAATGTACATAATTACACTCCCATTGCCAGTGAGGTTTCGGTCTCAGAATAAGGATGAGTTGCTGTCCATAGAAAATTTGAATTACTGCCTATTTCTACCTGGTTGGCCAGAGTATACTACTACATTACTGCTACTACTTCTGAAAAATAATCTAATTTAAAAATTCCCCGGTTCGATAATATTTTAATTAAAAAAAACCTGGGGACACCCACTTTTTGGGTTCACTTCTCGGTTACCGATTGAGCTAAAATTTTATTTAAATAATGTAAGCCGGAAAACAAAGCAATATACCTAATTATATGATGGAGCTGATCTGATGAGAGCAAGAGAGAGAAAACTACGATAAGCTACTGAGCGTTGGCGTTTGGCAACTTGGCTAAACACGCTGTTGCGTTAGATGCTGTTATGTTTGCCGTGTGGTGACGGCAGTAAGAACACATTTGTCACCACCCCAACTCCTCCTGCGGGTGTCGTAAGAATCGACTAAGGGATTGAAGTGTCACTGACCATTATTTGATAAAGATCGATGATGGGCAGCAGCGTCATCATAGTGGACACATTACTGCGATCGCCAATCTGCTTGCCCAGCGTGGCGATTATGGGCATTTACCTCCTAATGCGTCTATATGCATAGTGAATAGGAGAGACCTACGTCCAGCAGTGGACTATCGTGGGCTGATGATGATGATGATGATGATGATGTTTGAGGCAAACTCTTTTAACTAACATTTTTACCTGATTGCAGACGAGATCCTGCTCCGTCGTTTCCTGCACAGCTGCCGCTATAGCATCGAGCGAGCGAAACGCACCCTAGACTTGTTCTTCACGATCCGCTCCACTGCACCAGAGCTGTTCTGTAAGCGGGACCCGTGGGCGCCAGAGATCAAACGTATCTTTGAAATCACGTGAGTAGACTAGCCATACCTTATCAACTTATCATACTCGATTAATTTTTATACCTGCATTTTTGCCAGTTACTCCAAATATCCATAGGTACTATGTATATTAAAATCTCCCTCTTCGAATCCATCGTCAAGTCAGTGCTGCTCTTCGGCTGTGAAACGTGGAGAGTGACTAAAGGGCTGACACACAAGCTACAAGTGTTTGTCAATAAGTCCCTTTGTTCGATCCTCCGCCAAGAAGGTTGCTCAAGAGAAAACGCGTGGAAGGATCTTGTGGAGGCCCTATGCACCTCCAGGGTGCCCTAGGAATTACAACAACAACAACTATGTATATTTGAAGGGTCCACGAATAGAACATGTCTAGTCAATTCAAATTACAGAAGGAAAAACTACCTTTCTTTTAACATAATAAGGTCTGGATTTGCCCTGATTTTTTAAGCACTGAACATGTTTTTTTTGTGGACCCTTCATTTATGCTATGTAGATATATAAAAATCAACATCTTGGACTAATTGAGTTGCACATATTCAGCTCAACTCCAATGATTCAACTTAATTCCAACGCAGTGATGATGACGACTCCATTTTACAGTGTCTGCTTTTCCCGATACAGTCATTTATTTTATGTGTTCTTTGTTGGATCGGGCTTTTCTTAACACTACTTCTAATTATTTTACCGAATGTCATTTGCCTCGCCAAACAGAAGTTTTTATCATGCATATTGAGCATCGGGTTTTCAATGCACGGCAGTGCCGGATTTACCAGTAGGCCAAGTAGGCCATGGCCTAGAGCGGCAGATTTTAGGGGCGGCAGAATTGGCAGCAAAAAATGTTTTTTTTTGTGGCAATAAAATAATTTGGCAGATTTTATAAGCGGCAGAGTAGAAGCGAACTTTTTTAAACTTCAGCCATGGTGGCAGAATTATAAAGGGTGGAAGGGAACGACCGAGTCTAACAACCATTCCGATGAACTTTCAGTAACATTACCAACATGGAAATATCTATAAAATAATGTATGACCCCTCATACAAAGTGAGTGATTAGTAGAGTTCAATAGCATGGAAAAGTCAATTTTAAACAACATACTTGTACAGTGCTTTGTATGAAAATTAATAACAGTATGCGACTCTACCCTTGCCACACAAACTCTAGAAAGTGGTCCTTGAATTTGAAAAATGAAGAAGTTCTAACAAAAATTAAAAATCTGTCTCAGCATAATTAAACCATTTAATAAATTTTAACTGGGTTTTTATACTCAATTTAAATTATTTTTACTACGCTCACTCGCAAACAACAAATAAATCAATATATTGATTTAAACTTTCGCGATTATCACTCATATTTTATGACAAACGGGTCTTAATCGTGTACAAACTTACGTTTAATTCAAGTTCAAGTTGTTTCAAAGGAGTGTTGAGTGAAGGCTTAGTGACAACCCCAGCCTAGAAGTGAATAATCACGACCAAGTGCGGATAGTTCTAAAAACCCGCGCAGCTCGAAGGTGTTGATATATTTTCTCGCCAGTCTGCCTGCGATCACGGGTGTAACGTCATGCCCGAAACGTCAGGATAAAAATAAACTTAAGTTTACGCAATTAAGATCCGTTTGTCATTAAAATAATAATTATGAAATCAATCAATATTACAATAAAACCACAAGTCAATGTTATATCGTTTTAAAGTTATCTGATAATTAACAATTATAGGAAACAACCTTTAGTTCCATCTTGTAGCCATGTTTGGTAGCTCATGGCTGGCTTCTAAATGAGTAAAATATTCCTGATTCCAAGCGGACTACAAAATGGTAATTATTTAGCCCCATCTTGCTTGTAGCCTGGTTTGGTAACTGGCTTTTAAATAAGAACAATATTCCTGATTTGAAGCTGGCAATGAAACGGGAATTCTGAAGTCGTAGAAAGTAGGTAGCTGGCGTTTAATCTTTATGTGAGGTATTTTTTAAACTGCAAGGTCGCTATACACGACCTTTTTTGGAAAAGGAATCACAGCACCTCAAATACACCCATGAACAGCAATTTTCTTGCAACCAAAAAGATTAAGAACAAAATGAAAATTTTTGAAATTACAGCCTCTCAATCTTCAACAGAAAGAATTTACGAAATGATAAAATCAGCGTCGCACACTGGAGGATAAGAGAATCTTTCCCATTTGGTAGCTGGCCACAAGATAGGAAAACACGTTTCCTATTTCGTAGCTAACTACCAAAAATGGCTACCAGAATAGTTTTTTTTACCAGAAAGTTACCTGATTATTAACAATTAAAGAAACAATCAGAAAAAACGTCGCGTCGCATATACCTATTAATGTAATGGATTTAAAACGTACGTTTCAGCGCTTTCTTCTTTGAGTAGACTACTTCTAATCAGGAATATTTTTCTCACATGGAAGCCAGCTATGAGCTACCAAATCTGGCTACAAGATGGGACTAAAAGTTGTTTTCTATAATTGTTAATTATCAGATATACTTAAAGCCAAATAATAATGTTTTCTGGTTTTATTATGACATTGATTGATTTGTTGTTTGCGAGTGAGCGTAGTAAAAATAATTTTAATTAACTATAAAAACCGAGTTGAAATTTATTAAATGGTTTAATTATGCTCAGACTGATCTTTAATTTTTTAATGTTAGAACTTCTTTATTTTCCCAATTTAAGGACCGCTATCTAGACTATCTAGAGTTTGTGTTATAAGGGTAGCGTCGCGTATATTATTATTAATTTCCATACAAAGTTTGTACCCCAGTCTCTTCGCATAAACTCTAATCTACCACTGTATCGGCATCACGACACACACTGTACACTGTATCACTGTATGTTGGCTAGGCGTCCATCCCTCCACTGGCACACCAGCTAAAAGTTCGCGTACTGTACAAAGTAAGAGAAGGCCTGCTACTGTGAACACCGAAATTCGTAAATTTCGGGGATTTGTCTCCGTCAGTCTAATGACGCCTTCATTGCCCGAAATTTGAAATTTGCGGATTTCGTAGTTCGCGGTAGGGATGCTGGATTTCCTTTCCTGCCACGAACGCTCCGGTACGCACACGCGGCTGTGAAATGAAATACCTGCCAAAGTGTCCAAGTGTTCCTAAACGACTTAAGTACGAAGCTTTTTTTACGTTTCGACTTTCTTAGAAATTTTTCTAACAAAATATTCAAATTAGCACAGTGGATAGGGGCGGCAAAATATAAATGGCCTACAGGCGGCAAATTTCCAAATCCGGCACTGATGCACGGTATTTTTTTATTTAGTTTAGCAGCTCAAACGAAGCGAAGTGTCATGATAAATTATATTGCCATAGCAAAGATTAAGCCTGCCATTACTAGTTATAGGCAGTACTTTAATACCAAGAAATCCAATCTACGTATTCAGAAGCACAAACATAATATGTGACTTATTCTATTGACATACAAAATTTGCAAGTTTTTAGTGTGTATCTACTCGAAGTCTCTACCTAATTGACAACATCAATTGAAGATACATCATAGGTCTTATTGTATTTACTTTTGTAAAGATAAATGGAAGTCTTAAGAAAATTACGAATTTATTATTTTATTATCAATCGAGATTCTTTTTTTCTGTTTTTCTACTTTTTTCTTCTACCTACGGCTCGATTTCGCCAAACATGTAGTCGACAGCTTAGGTAGGTAGGTTAGATACTATTCGTAGTTCGTAGTGTTAATTTACTAACTATAAAGTTTCGACAATAAAAGTTTGGTGACATCGACACTTAGAAGAAAAAAGTAGAAGTACAGAAAAAAGAAGCTTTGCCTTACGAATCTTATATGATTTAAACATTAACAGAGTAGTGTATTCATCCTTAGCTGTCTTATTAGTAAACAACTTTCTAACCTAAAAAAGTACACGTTTTCTGTTGTAAACTGCCATATTTGCCTATACCAAAATACCTGAGTCCGTATTTGTGCAGTCCGTCCGTAGTAATTAAGTACTAAATTGTTAAATTTTTAATCAAGGAAACAGCAGTTTACCGCAGAAAACGTGTACTTTTAGGTTAGAAAGTTGTTTACTAGATAAGACAACTAAGGATGAATGGACTTTACTGTTTCTTTATAAGTACATAAAACAATGAAAAATCGATGTCCAAACGATCATGATTGCCATGAGATTCAAACCCCGATCCTATTAAGTCAATAAATTATATTTACAAATGTCCTTCCTTCCACAGAGACCTACTGCCGCTCCCAAACAAAACGAAAGAAAACCACCGGATCTACCTCTACCGCCTCAACAACCCTGACCTGGACCTCTTCAACTTCGTGGATGCTGTGAAGACTTTCTTCATGCTAGCAGACACCAGGCTGACGGAGGAAGATGATATACCGGCGGGAGAAATACCCATCTTTGATGCCGCTAATGTATCTTTGAAATTTATCGGGAAAATCAATTTGTCTGTGCTAAGGAAATACATGATGTATACACAGGTGAGATCGATTAAATTAAAGGTTGCCATATCGCTGTCCCCATATTAAAGTGTTCTATGTTGTATTGTGTTCTATTTAGTATACAGTGTATCTGTATACGTATGTAATCTGCAAGACTCCGTTAGCTCGGAAAATATCACAAGAATGCCAGATGACAGGGCAGTAAATAAAACCTACCTGGGGTGGCCCAGCGGCCATAGAACGGTTGACCTAATAAGTACGCTTAGCATCGATGTGACAATGTGTAAATTTGAAACGGACAAAGGTGCAACATAGAAAAATGCCTTGTAATATCGGGACAGCGATAGTGGTAGGTAAAAACTAAACCAAAATATGTTCTTAAACTAATTTAATGTACCAATTGTACAACCCCAATTTTATGTAATAATATAGAATTTTGAATTTTAGACGCGATATCCTACATATGTATGTACATACAGTTAAAGGGAAAATATAAATATAAGTAAAAAAGGCTCAAAAATATGTCCCAAAAGTTGAATTTTGTGTGATAATAACGTCGTATCATATTTACAAGAGGATTATATCGATACTTATTTCTACTTGATTGTACTTATGATATCATATGTTAAAGTATACAAAATTGATAGTAGTACACAACACTTCAGTAACCTAAAGCTTTCAGTGCTGTTTCTTTTCTGTATTTGAAGTCAGATGAATTGTGAGCACCCAAAACTGTAGTGTAAAAATGAAATCTTACTTAGGTATGTGTTATTTATATTTTCAGGAAGCCATGCCCATCAGACTAAAACAGGTCCACGTGATCAACGCTCCGTCGTACATCAGTAAGATTCACGCCGTCTGCAAACCTTTCCTCAAGGCTGAGGTCGCCAAATTGGTGAGTCAATGCTCATGTGGTAACTAAAGTTATTGGCACTTTAACGCATATCTTGTACTTTATGTTATGACTGTCAGAGTGGCAAGATGCAAGCGTTGCGAATTTGTAATTATTTTTGAACATGATTTAAGTACATTTTGTAAGTCTGCTTTGAGTGTGACGTCAGATTTACACGACCTAGTATGTTACACATTGTAGAATGCTTATACGCTTACATATAAGGTTACAAACATAACTCATTTTTTCCTATGATCGCCCTGCATGTTATGTTACTTGTAAAATGCCGAATACAACATTAACATCCCAAGGCTACTTGTAATGAATATGCATTCAAGTCAACTTAGATGTCTAGACTCCGAATCGCCGAAGTTATGTGTAGGTATAAGGTGTGCTAAGTCTGGACAAGTGGACATGCCTAGAATATTTTATTTTAAATCATTGTGACTACAAAATCCAAAAATCCATAATACAAAATTTACTGTACTACTGATTTTTTTACTGTACTACGAGAATTATAGGTTAATCATTCTAATAAAAAATAGAGTCCATTTAAGATAAAGAAATAGTTTTTATGGAGGATACCTACTAATAGGGATGATGACTGTAGTTAAAATAAATTATTTAACATTATGCACGACATAATACACGAAGAAAATATTACTTAGATGTAGATTGCAGTAATTTTTGTACAGAACTTCTATTTAATAAATTGAAAAGAACTTAAAAGAGTAGGTCATTTGGCAGTACTCAAACGTGATGTCACTTTTGAGTATTTCATATAAAATTCCATAGTGGTGAATAATGGTGATCGTTTTGACAGTTCGAAAAAAGATGCTGATTTGACTTGCCAGTCATCATGCCTATTTCGGGGTCATGAATTCATGATTCCAATTAACCATAAGTGGAAACACGGTATTAACGGTAAAGTTCAAGAATTCTTGAAATCGCTGCTATTATTATAGAAATAGCAAGAAGCTTGCCAACCTACTTAATGCGTCGAGCGATTCTTTTTGTCTCATAATATTAGAAATAGGTGTTGATCTAATAATAGAACATTTGTTTGAGTCGGTATGACTACTTATTACCATTTTTTTTCAAGATAACGACCTTCGAAATCAGCCTGCATAATTGAATGATTATATCGTGTCTGCAGATAAAATTCCACGAGCCAAAATCGGAGACCCTCTACAAGGACGTGCCACGAGAACTGCTGCCCGAGGAGTTTGGTGGCAACGCGGGGACCATCGAGCAGATCAAGCGGCACTGGATCAAGAAGATAGAATCTAAGAGGTAAATAATATAGCCCTCATCTTAGTTCTCGTACCACAGGATGCGTCCTGGGCCATTTTTTCAAAGTTGTCCCATCTCCTTATTTCGTAACGCTGCGAGGTCGCGGAACGTGCTCAGGCGTACCCGTGACCCCGCCATAAAGCGTCTTGACGGCAGACCGTGGGGTTTTAGTGGGTAGACCAGGGCCTCATTAGCCCTGGGAGTCCCACATAACCACCCGGGTCCGTCCCCGGGTATGCGTAACGCATTTCCCTATGATTTTTTTCTTATGATTTTTATATTCGTGTTAACATTCCGAAAAAGGTTCAAAATATACGAGTAGCTGAAGATTTTTGCCGTAGAACTACCTACACTGGGTGATTTCGGGGTCGTGATTCTGAGTGACAAAAAAATGACTAAGATAACTAAACAACTTTTTCCTTGTGGATGAACTCAAGTTAATTGTAAAAATAAAATCGAACCTCGTAAACTCGCCAATATTATGAACACAAATGAGACCACATCACCACAGGGCCTATGGCGAAAGTCGTAAATTTCTAGAATCTGTTACACTTATGACGCCTGCGTTAAAGTAACACACACGGATGATCTCTTACAATTTTCGATGGTCGCAGTAACTTACAGGGTATTGGCAACTGACGGGAGCAGGGGGCTACCATCACCTCTTAAATGCGATTCAGTTTAGGTTCGGCTTGTCAGGTTATTGTTATTCTATGGAACTGATATATCGCAATTCAGAGTAGGTCCTAAACTGATTCGCATTAGTAGATCGTTTTGATTTTCGTTTGACTCAACGACCAGTCCATCGCTGTGCGTTTTATGACTTAAAGGTTACTTACTATTATTTAATGTTGCAGAGATTGGTTCCTGACCAACGACCAGCGGTGGGCGGTACACGAAGCCTCCCGACCATCCAGCTGCAAGGAGAGTGCCGAAAAGGTCAAGGACCTCCCAGGATCCTTCAGAACGTTAGCTTTAGACTGATCTGCCATAACTTGACTTATATTATAGTACCCATTATGCTGATTGTAAGATGATATATTCAGCCATTTCTCTTGGGAGCCTAGCTAAAGAGTAACCCCCTTATTCATAAACATCTAACCTAGAAACCCGCTAGGTATTGTTTTTCCTTCGGTCTTATCAGTATGTCTATAAGACCGAAAGGGACAAATAATATGTATGAATCACTACCATTTCATCATTTGTTTATTCATTTAATGTTGTGTATGATCCAAGTGTAACTGTTACATTATAATATATCTACGAAACTATCATTTTGATATCTAGATATAAATAATACAGTAAATTTTGCATTTTTAAATATAAACGCTAGGAATTAGTCGCTACTTACATTATACTCTTGCGGGTAAATCCACAAGACTGTAACGAGAGTTACCAATTCTTTCGTATGTGGGCATTTAAACTTCTAGGGACACCCAATTAGCTTAATTCTCACAAAAAAGTTAACCTCGATGTCAGCTTTGTAACGACAATTAAGCAATAAATATTACACAATATTGTTACAATATGAAATATAAAAACATGAATAAAGTGGATTTACTTAAATATTTCATGCTTAATTGTCGTTATAAAACTGACATCGAAGTTAACTTTTTTGTGAGAGTTAAGCTAATTGGGTGTCCCTAGAAGTGAAAATGTCCATGTTTTAAAATTAATTAATTAAAGTTGAGTTTCCGTACTTCTAGTCTAGCCCTGTAGGAGATATGTGGACCCTTAAATGTACTTAATTAGTATGAGAACATACAAAAGAATTGGTAACTCTCGTTACAGTCTTGTGGATTTACCCTTGCGTGGAATTGCCCAGACGTTTATGTTATGAATAAGGGAGTTTGGCGACAATATCTCGCGAGCGATATTTATGTAGATATATGTCATTCTCTAACAGTTTCAATTAATAAATAGTGTCTGACACGTGCATATCTCGTCCGTGAGATACAATATCTTGTACTAAAGGTACAAGTTTTTGCTGGAAAATAACAATTTCACGGTTACATCGTGTATTTGTGCATGGACAGTTTTGCTATTTTGTGGCTTTAATCAAAAATACATATTGGTTGCGGTACTTCGTTTGAGTTCATGGCAATACAAGTACAACAGCAGATACATTTTGAGCAGGTTTCCGTATAGTCTTATTCAAATTCATTAGCTATTATCGAAATTGTGATGAAAAATATTGTTTGGAATTTGGATCACGGTCCATACAATACCGTGCTTACCAATGTGGTGAATAAAAGTGATGTCGTTGATATGTATAACCTATCTAATTATGTGCATTTTTATATACCTAGCATATCGCTAATAGTGATTTCCTTTCTAAGTCAAGAGGACCAAGTTTATTATTTTAATCTAAATCTGAAAACCGGTTGTAAGTTTGTATATTTTTCATACAACAACGTCACAATTCACTTGATTTAATAAGGTATAACGTTAGTAGGTATGATAGAAATCATCGAAACATTTTCCAAATAGGAATAAATATCTACTTAATTACAAGTTACAATTTATTTTTTGTTAATTAATTATTTTATTATAGATTTTAGAAATAGGTATAGTGTGTAAATAGGCCTTATAATGTATGGAGTAATAAAAGTGTATAAAAGTCGACGTTGCTCACAATATTTTAAACATTTGTTACAATGTTGTTAAGTACAGGGTGCAAATAAAATAATGTTCAATATATGGTACATCTTTTTTTTTCTAAATGCTAGCAGGTGTATTTCTTTTCCTTACGGTATTGTCATATACACATGTAGCCTTATTAACGCGGACTTACCTGAGCTGCCTGAGCAATTCTCAAAGAGTTTGTATATTTGGATTAGACGTGTGCGCCGATGTCAAAATGGTCGGCGGCGGCGTTTGCGGAAAAGTCGGCGGCGGCGGCGTGATTTCGGCGTGAAATCGGCGTCAAGGTCACGTGAATATAAAAGCGGAATTTGATCGTATTCTTTGTTATAATTGAGATAAATACAATATAAATGTTCAATAAACACCACCAATGACCACCTTAACCACCATCTGATCAATAGATAACAGTTTTCTCCTCCCATCATGTTCTAAAGCTTGTCCACGAAATAAAGTAGCCATCGTAAAATCAGTCTCCACTGTTACATAATAGTTCACTTTAGTTCTAACAGCCATGGGACCGTAAATTGATTCTTCTGTTTTATGTTTAACAATCCAATATCCAAAAGCATTCGCATAAAAGTAGTCAAAATTAAAATAAATTCAGATAATGCTTAATACAAAAAATCACGCCCAAAAAAGTGCGATCTTCCGAGACGATTTCAACAATGTTAGACTTGAAATAGTTAATTAAAATTGTAGACCCGAGATTTATAGTTTATTACAGTATCGATATTGTAATGTAGTTAAGACCCATTGGGAAACTAAATGACCCAAAATGGTAAAATAAGAAGAAAAACTATTAAAATTCAGAAATTTTAATATATCATATAAATATCAACCACAGCACCCGAGAATAAAGGCAAAGAACTCTTCTTTCTAATAATATCCATGCAAATGTATGGTCTCATTAAAACAATTTATACAGCAATTTCTACTTTATTTCGTGGACAAGCCTTAAAATAATATGTATTTCCCACAATAACTGGCGTGGACTACCTCTATTCATCTTCGTTATATGATGATAATAATGATACGTATTATCTGCCGATGGTCCCCAAACCCCCTATCATAGCATGCCAAAAGGATAAATAGTGCACAGCCCACATCCAATAGATTCCACCTATCTTTGCCAGGTCATCGGTCCATCATATTGGGAGCTTTCCTACGCTGCGTCGGCAAGTTTATGCTTGCCTATAAGAAATCGCTCGCCCCAACGGTAATTTTGCGGGCAATATGTCCAGCGCACTGACACTTGGTCACACATTTTTTGAGCTACGTTGGTACTTTCAGTTATTCTACGACTCTCAACATTCCTATTTCAACATTGTAGATTGTAGGGTTAGTAGTTCCATCAATTAAATAGCTCATTGAATGATCTTTTTACTAAGGCCATACATAGTTACCTACCACGTTTTAGAGCCGTAAGTAACATTTGGTCGAAGAATTTCGTTTTGAAATATACTGCGGGATATCGAATGAGAAGATATTGTGCTGGCCTGCACTACTTTACTCTCCACTCATTTGCTTTGAATTTTTGGTTGTGCTTTAGAATTCCTATATAAAATAAGAGTGACCGCTGGTAATCACAGTTACCAAAAGCAAATCAGTGGCTATTGCCTTTTACGCAAAGTTAGATCCACCCAACTGGACTAGCTGTCTGTCCTGGTACACATATTCGTCGACTTTGAGCTTAGATCTTGACTGGAGTTTGTATAACAAATTCTAGATATTTGATATGGTCTTCGTTGATCTTCGTTGTATCTTAACCTTTAGTATGCGTTAACGTCAAGGAGTTCAATCAAAATTTGACTTTGGCGGCTATTGCGTAAAGTAAAATTGTAATGGAGCAGATCTGCTACTAAGCATACGAAAGGTTATGCCCAACCCATTCAGGGGCTCTGCAGACATCAATGAGTATTAGTGCCCCAGTTCTCCAAGGTTTCACCCATACTTCCTTTATAGTTGGCGAACCGAGCGTGGGTGGTATAACTGATACACTCACTAATCTCACTATTGATGTTGATGACAAAGCCCTTTCCAGACCAAAATCTTGAAGACATCTCCCAAAGCAACCAAAAACAGTTTTGAGATACTGCAATGGTATGGGTACTCCTCGCCGCAATGGTATGGGTTTCGAATATCGGTCTTGGAGACGAACTGGACGCTACAATATAAGTACCGGTAGTCTATTTGGCTTACTTGTTCTACTGTTTGTTCGTTACTTGTTCTTTGGACACATAGTCCACCAAAAATGGAAGACCTGCAAAAACTTATTGTCCCAGGAAAGTTTGAAAGGAAAAGATCCAGTCCCATGCACTGGACAGACCGGATCCGCACCACACTCGACATTCAGGTTCCTGCGGTCCACGCTGCCAAAGATCGGGGCCGTTGGCGGAAGATCGTAAAAGAGAAATTGATGACTTAATAATCACGACCCCCAGCATTGCGGTATCGGCGCAAGGAGGAAAAGTCTACTTGGTACCGCTGGAAATAGTGTATAATATTTGTTTATGAATAAGGGGGTAACCCCTTATTCATAAACGTGTCGATCGATTCAAATGCTTCATACCGTTACGTTAACCAGAGGGGCAAGTAATATACCTCTATGTCTTCTGTATAACCTGACGTTGCTTGTGCAAAAACCGAAAGCGGCTTGTTTCGGGAGGGTGGATGTCGTCGAGCCTAAGTATATACGTGTAATGAGTGATGATACTCGATAGGCTGATATTGTATTCCCTGTATTATGTAAATAGAGGTACATAAAGCAAATACGAAGTTTAGTAATTAGTATTTAACCTATAAGAAATAAGTGTATTATTCAGTCAAGGCCACGCCGATTTCACGCCGACCATTAGTCGGCGGCGGCGGCGTGGCGAAAAAGGTCGGCGGCGGCGTGACGCCGGCGCGGCGCACACGTCTAATTTGGATCACGTCTTCGATTAAAATATTATCGAACCGGGTTACTCACGTAATTTAGTCGATGATTGCTCGACATGTTTCGACCCATTAAGAGGGTCCTCGTCCAGAGCACCCTCGGCCAAAGCCCGACGCGTACTGGCCACGGGCGGTGGTGGCGGGGGCGATGCAAGGAAAGATCTACCCTCAGTGTTACTTTTGTCATAAAGGAGGGTTGCACACAACACTCACTACATCACTTGCTAATAAAATAAGCGGGCGTGTACACTGTCCAGCAAAGTAATACCCAAAACCGTGGGGTGGAACTGAAACATGTCGAGCAATCATCGCCTTAACACGTTGACGCGAGCAGGTCGTTCCATAGGATATTCTATTTTGACACTAGAATTGTTCATACAAAATAGCGTGACGTCTTGATACGTTGTGAAGCAACCTCAATATTATTGTCAATGCAATGTGACACAAAACGTTAACATACGTTCGACGTTTATTTACGTTCTGACACATGGCGCAATATATTTCAGTTACTTTGTGACACAACGGCAAAGCACGTTAGGCGTGCATCATGTTGTGTCCAAAATATACACCTAATTATTTGCAGATGATCACAACGGCAATAGACGTCGGTATTTTTTTACCTCCTATCATATTATTTTAATAACTATATCACACACACCGAATACAAAGACAGTCAAACAAGGTTATTTAGGAATACAACTCATTATTAGATTCGTTGGTGTATATAATTTGTTAATAATTAGACTTTATCAAAAGAGATCAATTGATCAAGGTACCTAATTAGATATATTTAATACCGAGGTATGAGATCACCTATCAAGGTACCTAATTAGATACATTTAATACCGAGGTATGAGATCACCTAGTACCTCGAAAAAATCAACATTACTAGTATATTTTTGGCAACATTTTTTTATTACCTATAACAATAATAATCATTAGTCTTATTTGCGAATCACAATAGTTACACATTTAATACAGTCATGCATTTAATAAGACAACGTCACTCTGTACCAGGCCCTAAGCAACTAGTAGATTCATCTAGAAAAGCCAAATACCCTACAAATAGGTCGGTTAGTGATTCGATTTAAAACTGGTCACATTTCCCAAAGTCCAATGAAATTATTTTCACACCGATGTAGTTGATAAATCGTACTAGGTAATAGACAAAATATAAAGCAATAAAACGTTAAGACTCACCTTTACGTACCTAAGAGTATCAATCGAAATTCGCAAGTCACCCGCCGCACCGCAGCGCACACGCACTTCCACCAATACGCGCACAGGGCAAAGGAAGTAAGGCACACAATGTGGGAGCTAGACGTCTGTACACGTTGTGCCTTTGTTTGAGTGGTCAGCACATATTCAAACAGCCTCTAGTTTGGACCGTAAAAACATCTATGCCAGGACGCGGTAGCAGCTTGTGCTATTTGATGTGATGTGGCTGTTTAACGTCACTAAAGCATTTTTATACGGGGAGGCGACGTTCTACCCCGTTGTGTAAAATATGAGATATTCACTTTCAACGTGATTAAATGTTGTGTCACATCGTTATCTCTATAAAAAGACGTATAAACACGTTGCTCGCGTCAACGTGTTAAATACGTGAGTAACAACCAAATAGCTCAATCAAGAGATTTTTCAATTGTGTATAATTCATTTCATAAATCGGAATGTGGCTAGAATTGACCAATTATGTTGGCAGTAGGCGAGGTAGGTCAGTGAATAGAGGCCAAAAAACACGTTTGGCCATTCAATCAGACGATACTGACCTCCTATGGCCGAAAACACAGTTATATTTTATTCAACAGTGGGATGTTACATGGAACCAATAATGCAGTTCAAATTAAATAATTTGGTAATAATTTTCCTACTTCAAATTACTTATTACTTAGCACAAGACGAAACATCGAATCAATCGGTAAATATTTAATTATTTATATTCAAGTAGGTAATTGTGAAAACAAAAATCAAATTATTTATTAACTAAATATTTTGATTTGTACTTTTATTTTTTCCCCAGTAGTCACATTACTTAATACCATATAAATAATAAATATTGGATCGGGTCTGCACCACTCGGCCACTCCCTGTAGCTCCCTGTCGGGAAGCCGAGGGAGTGGCTGAACGGTGCAGGCATCAGCCGCGAAAGCTGAGCACGTGGGTTCGATTCCCACCTCGGACGTTGGTGATCTTGGTCGTTTTTTCTTTGGTACATGATATCCAATAGTTATTATTTATATTTTGGTAAGTTAAACTAGGTACTTATACTAGGCCTGGATTAAGCTAACCTGCCTTTAAGCAAAATGCATAAGTACGAAACGCAGTTTATTTAGCGGTTTAGAACCTTGTAGCATTAACCAACAATTAGCAGCAATTATGCCAATTATATAATTACAACGTCTCAGTGCGTATTGATTAATTGAGATATTGTTGTATAGTGATCTAGGAGTAAACTTGTGAGCCTTTTTAGCAAAATCTTACCGCGAGAGAGTAAACCCCTTAGTCATAAATGTCTCCTAAGTTAACAAGCCGCTAAGTATTATTTGCCCCTCTCGGTCTTATAGACATTGCTAAGATCGAAAGTGACAAACAATGCTTAGCGGCTTGCTAAGTTATAGTAAACGTTTATGAATAAGGGTTAAGACTTTTTCTAAATAGACATAATTTGCTTGTATCTTATTCGAATTAAGTATCCGTCTAATATTTTTTACAGCACGCCTAAAATTGAGATCTTTTATAAAAGACTATAAATTCTTGACTTCCTCCCAACTCTTCCCGTGGGTGTCGTGAGAGTCGACTAAGTGATTTAAGTCGCACTGAATATTCCTTTATAGAAGATCGATGAGGGCAGAGTCATCTCAGTGGACACGCTACTGCGATCGCCAACCCGTTTGCCCAGCGTGACGACTCATTAAGGTGCATGCAGACCAAAAGAGCATTCGCTGTTCTATCCCCCACTCTACGAAATCAACGAATCACGTTTCGTGTAACGATCGAATTTAGTAGAGTAGGGGGATAGAACAGCGAATGGTCTTTTGGTCTGCATGCACCTTTATAGGAAGTTAGGTATACTCCATTTCAAATACAATGGCCCGATGCCACTTCAAAGTTTTATGTGGCATCGGGCCATGGTATATGAAATGGAGTATACCTCTTAATGCGTCCATACGCGTTGTTAATAGGAGAGGCCTACGTCCAGCAATGGATTGAATGATTTCTGGTGATGTGATGTGGTCGACTGTACTCTACGTACTTTTATAAACGTTTCCTGTCATCCAAATATGTACATTGCAAATACATATAAATGGTTAAATATAGACAGACATGGTTAACAGCTGATATTTCCTTAAAGTTGAATTCAATTTACCCGGTCGAAGTGACCTCAACCTCATCTTTGAGTGTAGGAGAGTTGTAACTTTTGTAAGGCATTAAAACAACACAATCTTGTGATTGTTTCAAAATTACATTTTGTAAATATTCCACTATTTGTCAAATTAATATAATAAAAACCATTTTAAATTGAGGTTTCGGTCGCCTTGGTGCTTGACAGATTGTTTTGTTATGTAAATGAATATATGTACTTACATAAAAAAACAACAATTTAAATCAAATTACAAAAAATAAAACACGGTAGTTACCTAGTAGTTCTTTATTATTTTACTTATGTATAATTATAAAATAACAATAACGGATATATTATCATATTATTGTTTGTCTTTAAGTTATTTACAAAATAATATTGAAGCATACTTTATATTCTAGCCTCAAAATACCCAATCAATTTACAAGACAATTTAAAAAGAATAACCTTTTCTTTTATAATTCACTGGGGAAATACCAATACTTTTCTCTTTATTATTTGTCGAAATAGAGTTTTATTCAAATTAAGTGTCTAAAACTATCATAGTTAACGCTAAAAAAGTCGTTGTCGCCTTCTGTTTACTATTCTATATTGTCTAATAATATTGCGTAACTACTTTTAAAAAACTCGTCTGTGGTAACAATAAGCCAAGCGAAATATGTCGTAAAGTATGTATGAGAATGTTCTCATATTTACTGTTTTCATTACTATGAGACGCGATTTTTTCAAAGTAGTGACGATTTATGATATAGACAAGAAACCCATAGACTTCGTATAACCTGACGGTCCCCGCTGCCAAAGCTACGAGTTACCTACTGATACTCCTACAGGTAGGAGCCTTTATATAATATATTGTACAAGCCAGTGGCACAAGGCCTATGTCCTAAGATGGACTAACCCAAAAAACATTTAAAAATGTGTATATAATTATAAATTAGACTAAGCTTACTTATTTTAATTAATTTTTCTATTTCAACATTGTTTTTTCTTCTTTTTTTTCTAATTTACATGTAATTCTTTGTAAATTCTATGGTTTGGGTAATAAAAGGCTTTATTATTATTATTATTATTACAAGCCAGTGCACATCGTCTGTAATTGAAACACTCGACGTCTATTTGGATCTCTAACACTGGCTATCTTATTAAACGGATTTTCGGAAAAAACAAATCTGTTCTCATGAGATTCAGGGCATTTACACACACCTTATTCTGTTAAAACCCAAAACCAACAAACATTATAGTTGGGTCATTAAATAGGTCTTTAAGTCTACTTTATTTCCTTTTATAGACACGAAATCGAATATCTCAGGGTGCATTCAGACCAAACGAGCATTCGATATTCTATCCCCCCACTCTACGAAATTCGATCGTTACATAAAACGTGAGTCGGTCTGAATGCACCTTTAGATCTGCAATGGAATTGATCTTAGTGCCTATAGAATGAAATGAAGTAGATTTAAAGACCTATTCAACGACGTAACTCTTAGCTGTGTTGACTTTGGGGCAAAGTTCCATACAAAGTTGCCCATGGTCCTTTAAATTGACTAGATACGTTCTTTCCGTGGACCCTTAAGTAAATTTGTTACATAGTATTGTGTAAAAAGGATGATAATATCCATTACTAGGATGCCAGAGCGAGACGGTTGGTGTGCCAGCAGTAAGTTAGGAAGCAGCATTAAGGTGCATTTAGACTAAACGAGCATTCGCTATTCTATCCCCCCACTCTACGAAATTCGTTCGTTACACAAAACGCGATTCGTCGAAATACGTTGATTTCGTAGAGTGGGGGATAGAATGAGCGAATGATCGTATGGTCTAAATGCACCTTTAGATTTCTTGTCTACAATTGTCACATCGGTACTTAAGTTTCTAGTCTAGCCTAGTCAATAGATAGTGTTTTGAACGACCCAGTCATGGCGCTCTCAATTCCTTTAGGCTTCTTCTTCAAGTCCGCCTTCCAGAGATTATCATTCTTGTAATATTCCCTAAAACAAAAAAAACATTATTGGATAATATTACACAAAATAAAGCCAGTGAATGAATGGAGTTGACAATAAACGCGTTGGGAGGCCGAACACTACATTCATCATCATCATCAGCCTATGTTAGTCCACTGCTGGACGTAGGCCTCTCCTATTAACCATGCGTATAGACGCATTAGGAGGTAGATGCCCATAATCGCCACGCTGGGCAAGCGGATTTGCGATCGCAGTAATGTGTCCACTATGATGACGCTGCTGCCCATCATCAATTTTTTATAAAAATAATGGTCAGTGACACTTCAATCCCTTAGTCGTCTCTTACGACACCCGCAGGAGGAGTTGGGGTGGTGACAAATGTATTCTTACTGCCGTCACCACACGGCCAGAAACCACTTACTATTAGTCAATTCGACATAGTTCTAGAGTAGGTTTCAATTGGATGAGAGTATTTCCCTCTTCAACTGGTCTCTAATAACAGGGCCCTGTAACCTGTTATTAAATCCAGATATAGACCTATCGGCAGTTGACAATGTGCCTTGAATGTTAAGATCTAGTAACAATGGCCAGTTCTTACGTAACGGAGCAGGTTCATAAGTACGACATACACAACAACGTTTTCTGTGAACTGATGAATATTTTCCGTTAAGAGAATGATTGTACAGACTGATTTTGTACTTTCTCCATAAGCTACGGTTTATAATCTATATATATAAACGGCAAAGTCCTGACTGACTGACTGACTGACTGACTGACTGACTGACTGACTTAAATCAACGCACAGCCCAAACCGCTGGTCCTAGAGAGTTCAAACTTGGCATTTAGATTCTTTATAATGTCTAGAAGCACACTAAGAACGGATTTTTAAAAATTCCTCCCTTAAAGGGGTTAAATGGGGGGTTAAAGTTTGTATGGGGAAACAAGATTAGTTGGGCTATTTTTTCGAAACTTCACAGGAATGTTTTTAATCATAAATAAGTAAACACGTATTTCAGGGTTTTTGAAAATTCATTCCCTATGGGGGTTAAATGGAGGGTTAAAGTTTGTATGGGGAAATAAGATTAGTTGGGCTATTTTATTCGAAACTTCACATGAATGTTCTTAACAATAAATAAGTAAACACGTGTTTCAGGTTTTTTGAATATTCATTCCCTATGGGGGTTAAATGGAGGGTTAAAATTTGTATGGGGAAATAAGATTAGTTGGGCTATTTTATTCGAAACTTCACAGGAATGTTTTTAATAATAAATAAGTAAATACGTGTTTTAGGTTTTTTGAAAATTCATTCCCTATAGGGGTTAAATGGAGGGTTAAAGTTTGTATGGGGAAATATGATTAGTTGGGCTATTTTATTCGAAACTTCACATGAATGTTTTTAACAATAAATAAGTAAACACGTGTTTCAGGTTTATTAAAAATTCATTCCCTAGGGGGTTAAAAAAAAGGGTTAAAGTTTGTATGGGGAAATAAGATTAGTTGGGCAATTTTATTCGAAATTTCACATTAATGTTTTTAACAATAATTAAGTAAACACGTGTTTCAGGTTTTTTTGAAAATTCATTTCCTATGGGGGTTAAATGGAAGGTTAAAGTTTGTAAGGAGGAACCAGATTAGTTGGGCTATTTAATTCAAAACGTCATAGAAGTGTTGTTGCCAATGAAGAAGTAGGTACTTATCTACATACCTCTACCATGTTATATAGTACGAGTATTTTACCTCGAGTACCTGTATTTAAAAAAAATACTCCTAAGGGGGTAAAAATGAGGTTGAAAGTTTGTATGAAAAAAAGTTTGTTTGAGATTAAGAAATTTCATATTGCGTAAACTAATTTTGAATAAAAATATAAGAAAAGTAATTCCATGATTTTTTTCAAAATTCACCTCCTAAAGGGTTGAAATGGGGCTCCGAAGTTTGTATGGTGAAACAAGATTAGTTGGACTATTTTATCCGAAACTAAAAAGGAGTATTCTGCAAATTAAATGAGAACATAAATAATTATCCTTTATTTAAAATTTTCGAAAAACAAACAAACAAAGGTTAATTATTTATGTTTACTTCTGGTTCTAGAGATTCCAAATTTAGCACGTAGGTTCCTTTAAGGGTGTAGGGGTGGTTTAAAAAAATTTAAGTCAAAATCCACACCCTAAGGGGTGCAATGATGGGGGTCCAGAGTTTGTATGGGAAAACTTGATTATTTAAACTATTTTATCCGAAACTTTACAGAAGTATTCCTAAACATAAAAAGATAAAGATGTATTTTAGGTTTTTGAGAATTCAACCTCTGAAAGGGGTGAAATGGTTAAACAGTAAAAAAACATCATGGATATCGTTTCTATGGTTTATCGAGTCACTGTGGTGGGAGTCCTGAATGACTGACTCATCACCGGTTAAATGTTTTGGCTTGACTATTCCACCATAAGAGAAAAGGACGAAGCTTGTAGCGGCTTACATTATTGTTTTGTAAGAGGGTGAATATCTGAGAATTTCAACCGCCTAATTTTGGTGGCATCATTTTTGCCGAAGTTTCTAAACGTCTCAATGTTATACTTCGCCATTTGTATAAGGTATCGTGCCTCCTCCTTAAAATGACAAAGTAGCACATTGTAACGAATAGAAACTTCGAAAAAAATATGCTACCAAAATTAGGCGGTTGAAACGCTTAGATATTCACCCAGGAAATGACGATTCCTGCGTTGCTAATTTTAATTCGTGTAGTTTATTTGCAATTAAGTATTTAATTATGTCATTATACTAATATGCTGTTCAATGAAACAGACTTCAGACAGAATTTAATAAGGTAAGATTCTACTTCGGTTTAGGAAAGGTAAGAACTGCGATCCCACACAGAAACGAACGGCTATCAAAGTAGGTTTTGGGTTAGGTTAGAACTGCGACCCCACATAGAAACGAACGACTATCAAAGGAGGTTCAGGTTAGATTTTACATTTTTTTTCATAGAAGCCCAAAATCTACGCGAGCGAAGCCGCGGGCAAAAGCTAGTAACTTATAAGTTATCGTAGATAGGTATTTATTCCGTTACGAGCATTTAAAAAACTCAAATCGTGACCTTTTCCCAACACTGGCTGAATATCTGAGCTTTTCAACCGGCTAATTTTGGTGGCATCATTTTTGCCGAAGTTTTTAAACGTCTCAATGTTACACTTCGTCATTTTTATAAGGTACCGTGCCTCCTTCAAATGACAAAGAAGCTGATTGTAACGAATATAAACTTTTGCAAAAATGATGCCACCAAAATTAGGCGGTTGAAATGCTCAGATATTCACCCAACTAGTTACTGTAGTTACATGTAAGTAGGTATACCACCAGGGTCGCGTTTTATAAAGTTACAATTTTCAATTTTTCTGTTTGCCTCTCTTTCTAGCCAATACGTGCGTGCGTTAGAGAGGCAAACAGCGAAATCGTAAAATGTAACTTTTTAAAACACGACCCGGGCTTATATCGCAAAAACCGCGAGCGTAAAATTGGCAAAACGGAAACCTTTATAGATTCGTCATGTCCTTGTCCATCTATCCGTCTGTCACTGCCAATTTACTCGGAAACTTAACACTTTGTGCGCGAGTCCGACTCGCACTTGGCCGGTTTTTCTGTAGTCTTATGCGCCTTCAAATTATGAAGTAGGTACGACCGATCATACATGTTTTTATTCAAGTTCCAAAATGGAGTCCGACTGCGTGTTTGAAAAGGCTGACATCTTATCTTTTACCGTGAGAAAATGTTATGCCGAGGAAGCAGTAAAATTTAATATGAAGAGTACAAATTAAAATTGAGCAGACCACAGATGGCCTTGGATGGTCCCGTGGTTTACCCATGCACTATTATGCAGCTAAGTAATACTACTTTGAATGGCGATTCACTCCCAGAAGCTGTCCCACTTAAGGCTGGTGATGTCATAAAACTCATTAAAGTAGTAAGCTTAATTCCTTTGGACGGTCTGTACCTAGAAGTAGGTGCCCTTAAGGCTAGGCCATAAAGTAGTAACCTTTGCCATGTGGTGACGGCAATAAGAATACGTTTGTCACCACCCCAACTCTTCCCGTGGGTATCGTAAGAGTCGGCTAAGGGATTGAAGACCTGACCATTTATTCATCGAAGATTAATGATGGGCAGCAGCATCATGAATCATTAGTCCACCCACACTACTGAGATCGCCAACCTGCCCAGCGTGGCAATTAAGATAATTTACCTCCTAATGCGTCCATACGCATATGCTAAGGAGGCCTCGTTGTCCAGCAGTGGACAGTATGCTTAGCACATGATTGGCGCGACAGTATCTCGCCGCGAGATAGACTATCCCTCCCCCTTTTGTTAATATAGCTAGTAAAGGACGGGAGATCTATCTCGCGGCGACATATGTCGCACCAATCATGTGCTAACTGCATATAGGCTTGTGATCGATCACAGATGTCATATACATATACCATAGATCAAGCAAACGTATCTACTTAGCGTGTCAAATGAACTCAGTGAAATCCACTGAGTTGTCCGTCTTTAATCGCAGCTTGCAGCTTTCGGGCGTCAAATTTTGTAAGTTGAAGTGAACAAAACATTAATAATGCCTCCTTAAGTAATATTAATTGCAACAACACAAAAAATATGAATACTCAAGGGCCTGAGACATACTTAAAATCATAGGCAAGTAACAACTTCAGTACAAAATCTGACATGCTCGGCCGCCATACAAATGAATGAACTTGTTTCTTCTATCCAAATCTAATTCTGTGCTTGTGATGTAGGTACCTTTTGTCTTGTATGTTCTTGACAAAATCGCAGTGTTGTTCTCTCATGCTCCCGGCGTCGCCGCCATACTCTGTCGGCAGGTATTGCTTGCTGATGCTCCTGTGCAAGCTGCTCTGGTCTGGGTGGAACTTTATCTGAACATAGAAAAAATGGAAAGTTAGTACACTGAAAAAAATTGCTAAGTTGGATTTATCAGATCTTGCGTAATTCTAATCGGAAATTAAGATTGAATTCGGTCCTATCACATTTTTTTTTTATTTTACCAAGCTTTTTATGTTAGTATTCTACTAAATTAATTTGGTTGATTACAACAGTTTTTTGTTGATTACGCCAGTTGTTTGGTATAATGTACAATGTTCTTTGTTGATTTAACCAGAACTCTGGCATCGACTTCAACCTTTTTATCTTTGTAAATTTGATTACAAGGATTTTTACATATATCAACGTTTCCTCGTAATAATTTTAGCCAACCTAAGTCACTTTGGTAACTTTTTTTTCAGTGTACTCGCTCGTACTACTAGTAAAAGCTGTGATCAAAAATCAGCGGTGAGACGACGATCAAAATATTCGTAATTGTTTGGCTACGGGCTGCTAAAAGAAAAGGAACTGATGTGGAAGTAATAAGAAAAGAAGTTGAAGATATTTTCTAGGTAAAGAATCCTAAAAGTATATGAAGTAGGTACCCACTGATGTCACAAAGGTCCCTAAAAGTAAGCACCCAAAGAGATGCTAAAACTGACATGATCAGAAAAACAAAATGAAATGAATCTAAAAATTAACTCTCCCCCCAAAAAAATTTATTACGGTCACGGTAAATTTTTACACGAAAATAGTACACATTTATCTCTAGCTAGATGAATGAAAGCTGACCTAGATTTTCTGATATGTTCTAACACTCATGGCCTCTAATTCACTGAGTTATCTACAAAACGCCTGTACAGTTATTTGACCACCTGTAACCCTTATTGTCTTGTATATAAAGTCCAGGACTGGTCAGTTAACTGAGTTGGCAATGGTACGTGCATTGTAACCAAAATTGACCGCTGCAATCACAAACACGCAAGGCCACATGAGCGGCATCTTAGATCTAAATAAATACATATAACTTTACTTTTTGTATCAATAGCGCTTTGGGAGCATTTCATGGGCTGTCCCGTACATACATATATTTTTTTGAGCAATGTTTGACTAATCTGGTTATGAAAGAGAAGTTCAAAAAACCACCAATTTTGAGAAAAACCATGTTTATACGAGACATCTGTGGACTTTTTTGTAGTTGGCAACCTCCTCTATGATTGTCTTCTCTTCATGTTTATCTTCATATGCATTAACAAATTTTAATAGGGTTAAAATTCAGAACGGATGCAGTCTCTATAATATTGTTTTACAATACAAAGGTTTGTAAGCGAGGAATGACAATGTTGACAGGTTATAGGATACAAATGTAGGTGACCTTTGCTATAATCAGGAATACAATCTGCATACCTAAGTGCTCATAAAGCACTTAAGTATTCGTCGTAAGATGAAGTAACTTCCGCTGTTAGACTACTCTCTAACCTAGGTCTAACTTTCCGCCAGTGTAGTTTTGTTTTACATAATGTAATGATGTATTTTGTGTAAAATACGATCGAGCCACAGAAGATTTATTTTAAGAGCCTCATTTACACCTTTAATCATTTCATGTGATGGCGCTATAGGGACGGAATACAACAATTTCTTGAAAAGAACAGCATCAAAACTAAACACAAAATGGGAAAAACCATACTCGCAAGTAATTTTTTGGCTTAAAGTTAAAGTCCAAATATTTGTTATACGAGCAGTATCAATAAGGATAAGAGGCACCAGAAGGCATATCAGAGCCTACGAATGCGAAGACGGAGCAGGAATCCTATACTAAACATCTTCGAATCCGTCCATAATACAACGTGTTTCACCATTCACTGAAAACCACAGACACCCCAACAGAATTTTGTTATGTACCTTTAGTCTAGATAATTTGATCTCGCATCAGTGTATTTTATGAAATAAATTATTTTGTGTAGTCTTAAAGCAGTTATAGTAGCTAAATATTTAAGTCGTTATCAGACGATTAATAGCAATCAAGGACAATGTTAGATTCTTCTCATAAAACCTAATTAACGATTAATGAAGTGATTATGAGTAGTGAAACTAAAGTTAGCTCGATCGGAAGTTGAATCGAAAATCTGCAATCTGATTTACAGATGATTGTTCAACTCTTCTTGTCGTGTTGATGGTTTCAGATGTTATTGTTTTGATACCTACCACATGTTACACTTGTTTAATCGGCTTAGGTACCTGTCGCGTGCCAGAACATGTATCTAGTCAATTATGATCAATTCCGCCTAAAGATCCACTGCCGAACAAAAGCCTCCCTTAAGGAGAATGGTCACTCACCGTCTTCAACCAACGGATTTGGATTATTTTGACCAGATCATCGGTCCATCTAGCCGAAGGCCTTCCCACGTAGCGTCTTCCGGTGCGTGGTCGCCATAATCGCCATCATCAGCCGATAGACGTCCACTGCTGGACATAGGCCTCTCCCAAAGATTGCCACAGCGACCGCTCCTGCGCCACCCGCATCCAGCGGACTCCTGCTTCGTTCAACAGGTCATCAGTCCACCTTGGGGCGTCCACGCTACGCTTTCCGCTACGTGCCTACGTGGTCGCCATTCGATAACCTTTCCGCCTTAACAGCTATCAGTAGTCGTACCATGAATTTGTAAGTATCGGTAACGTTAGGTTTTTGTTCGATACGTAAAGCAAGTCATCGCGCTCGCTCCAATATGTCAGTGCGAGCGGGTTCACTAATGTTTAACCAAAACAATGTTAGCAAATATTTATTTTACAACAAACGTTTCACCAATGTAGTAAGTGGCAAAAATGTTATTCCGCAAATGTATCATTTTACAAAAACTCAATTGACAAATAATCATTAAGCAATTAATACATTAGAACAATGTATAAATTAATAAATAAATCAATTGTATATTTTACATGTCACCTAAAACTACGTTTAACATATTTGTACATTCACCAAATACCTATCTCGACCATTTTCGATTTTGGGGAAAAGTTTTCTGGGTTACAATAAAAAAAAATAACCTCGAAGACTAAGGCGGGAGCACAGCTCCCGCCTTAGTCTTCTAACCTAACCTATCCGGGTCGGATCTGCCCCGGAAGGTTTTGTTCGCTCGCTTCGCTCGCTCACTGCAGATTTTGGTCAAGATTACGATGAATGTTATGTTATTTTTTTTAATTTGATGTCGAATATCTCGGCCATTTTTGATTTTGGGGAAAAATTTACTGGGTTGCAACAAAAAAACCCACTTTGCTATACTCTAACCCATTTTAGCAAACATTTTTAGGCTAATGGTAAAATTATTAGTTTACTTTGTTGTTAAATATTCTTTTGCCAAAAATACCTCTTATAAAATGATATTTTATTTGTTAATTATTTGGCTAAGATAATAAATTGTCAAAGATGTTTTTGTAGAAAAAAGGATTTGCCGAAACATAATTTTGCCAGTAGTTGGTTGCCAAGTGTACATTTGTTAAACAATTTTTGGTCAAACGACAGGATACCGTGCGAGCGCGATAGCCTGCATTACGTATCGAGTAAAATAAAACCTAAGGTAATCCTATACTTTCCAACTCATGGTACGGCTACGGTTCTCCCGTGTTCTGCATGGAAATAGGTAATCTGATAAAATCACTTACAACATCGATGATGTACGATGGCAGCACGGGCTTGACTAGAGCGAAGAGTTTCTCGTAGTAAGACGGGTAGTTGATGACATTCACAGACTTCACTCGTACGGGCATTCCTTCCTGCAACATTCAATAAAATAATAATGTACCTATTCGGTATTCGATATCCCATTGATTGACAAGCTTTTACTGCGCGATCAATCAAAATCGTAGAAAATCTGCTATTCCTTACATGTCGTCAAAATCTTGGAGTTGGAACAGCCATATTTTTCCATAGTAAAATTTCATCAATATGACCTAGTGGATGAATCTCGTATTGGAACTGGCTCATTGAATTCATTTATTTAGGCTATGAAAATACGAGTCTCTTTATCGACCAGTACGAGTAGATACCTAAGTATCCGGGAGTAGTATGCATAGCACATACTTACATGCATGCGATTAAAACTCTCATTTTGTAGTCTGATGGTGTATTTACCTGCTTGAACACCAAGAAACCTAGTCATTTGCAAGATAAGTAATGTAGACATCTCTATAATTCATTAATATTATTGATTAAGGTGGCACCAATAAAATATAAATATTGAAGTCAAAGTCAAACTATTCTTTATTCAAGTAAGTAAGCTTATTTAGTCTGACTTTATCAAGAGAGAGAGAGAAAAAAAATAGGTACTACCTACTGGTTTAAACCCTACAGCGTTTCTGAGAAGAACCAGTAAGAAACTGAAGAACCAGTAAGAATATCTACCGTAACAAATCTACCTAAATCTAGTCGTGTCAAGTTTCCTCCTGTCTTATTTTTGAATGGTTGTTACCATTCTATTGTTGTTGTCCACAAGATCCTTCCACGCCTTTCTATCTTGAGCAACCTTCTTGGCTTCGCGCCAGGTACCTTGCTTGCAATCCGCTCTTCACACTTCTTTTCCACGTGCGTACGTACAAGGCGACCATGAGCTCGGTTTCCTTCTGAGCAGTACCTATTAGTTCGATGGAATAGATCTATAAAAAAGTACCCACCAGTAGATACAGTAGGAAATCCCTGAAGAACATGATATTGCATTTGGGCAGCATCCTCAGACTGTAGTCTTTAATGTCCATGATGATGATGTGTCCCTCCGGATAGTTCTCCAGATCGTTGAGCCAGAAGTCAGCCTGCAGGCTGAAGGCCTTGATGAGGTCGTAGAACACAAATCTCTCCAGGGTCGGGTCGTCTAGTTGGTGGATGAGAATCTCCTGGTCTCCGGCCATGAAGGTCGCCACAGTCCTGGAAATAATGCAGGTATTTTACATACATCATCAGCCTGTGTTAATCAACTGCTGGACGTAGGCCTCTCCTATTAAAAATGCATATAGACGCTTTAGAGACGCGGCAATACTCGCCCAGCTATCACCGCCGGGCAAGTATCGCCGTGTCTCTTTTTTTTACACGGGAGTATATATTGCGTATCTTTTGTTCTTGTTTATAGCCCAAGCCAAGCGGTGAGACCAGTGCCTTAGGAGGTAAATGCTTAGAATCGCTACGCAACAAATGCAAATTAGTTTCGGTTTTATTTTCTAGAATTCGGATCGGAGTATCGTAATTATGCATAGAACTTATTCACTTTTTTAGCGTGTAATTAGAAAAAAATCTTAATTTTAGTCAGGTTTGTAACGCCAATTGAGAACTAAGTTTCAGTAAAAACTCGGTTATGATGTTAATTTTATAAACTATAAGCGATAATATTATAGTATAAGAACGGTGATCAAGCTGAAATTTCTACAGATAGGTACCTATCGTACTTAATTGTCGTGACGAACCTGACTACAATTAAGGTTTTTAATGTCACGTTAAAATGGGTTGTCCCTAAAAGTAAAAATGTGCATTACACAGTTTCCTAAAGTTACCTATTCTTTTGTAATAATTTCATTTGAATTGATATGCAAACCCCTATGAAGTATATGAACCCTTAAATTGGCAAATTAAAAAAAAATCGTGTGGGCTAGCCTCCTCGTCATTGTCTAGAGCAGAAAATTAAAAAAATACAAAAAGTGAGTCGAAGACAATGTTCATATTGTTCATTGTGACGAACACTGCCAATTTAAGGGTTAAGAAGCCTGATGGCAGAGAGCCGGAAATGTAGGGGTTACTTAACACACGTGTCAGTGATAAATAGTGATAATAATACGCTAGCTGTAAAAACCACGGATGAAAGGTCATGTATGCTCATCATTATAGGGCACGTAATAACTAAATTGCAATTGAGCTTTAAGTATGGGATCTATTACAGTGTTGCAAAAATAAGGCGATTGTTTGTTACGCGCACGTGGTTGCAAATCGGTATCTGAGTAATCATAATCATTGCTTGTTTTACTAGATATCGTGATGATGTAAGTAGGTACCTACTTTGATACTTCATAATGTATTGACAGTGATCTGAACAATAGTTGCAAATTTTTAACAAAAACTTTAATATTTTTTATACACGGTAGCATACCATGTTCAAGTGACAAAACTGACGAGCCACTTTTGACCCGCTCATACTCGTAATTGAGACTTTCACGATTAAGTACTCGTAGATATCTATATTTTACCTATCCTCGTAAGACCCAATGTACAGTCAAGTGCAAAAATAAGTATCGAAAGAATCCGCTCATAAATTTGTTACGACGTTCTTATTACACAGAATTAGAGTGCACTGGGACATATTTTTGAACATTTTTGTGTATACCTAATTTTGTCTTTGACTGTACATTACAATGTACATAGTTGTTGCAATCTAATTTGAATCTTTCATGATCCAATTAAAGTAGAATTTCTTTTGTTTCATTGCTTTTTTAAACAAACCACAATTTACATACAGAACAAGGTTCAAATTAAAAATAGCAATAGTAACTATGGTGGGACTTACGAGGCTATAGTCTGCCTGCGACCACGGGTGTACATAACTTACCTAACTTTCCGCTAATAAGTCCCCATTGTCGTTAAAATCTTTAATTTAGGAACACAACCAAGAAAATGTATGTTTAGTTATATTGGTAAATTCTTAAAATACCGGGGTTCTCTGTTTGCTCGCTCCTATCTGTTGATCATGTTCTGACTCTGACAGAATTAATACGTATTGTAAAATACAGTTTTATTAATGGATGCGTTTGTGCAACCCTAGTTTATTTTTTTATCTTCTATTTAGTCTCAACAATGAGACTAAAAAGTCAAACTTTCATTAAGTTATAAAAAAACACAGAGCTAACATAATTATCCCTATAGGTAATAGTTACTCAATGAAGATGGTATTTGAAGCATTACCGAAATATCAGGTGCTCAATAATTCGAATTCACATGATAAATATCCCTTTTCAAGTCATACTAATAATCCGTATTAGTGTTAACTGGAGACTGAATACAATTTAAACGCAACGTCACAATCACAAACTTTATTCATCAAAATTTCGCACATATCTATAAGTTTAGTCATGCGTGGCAATGGCCAATGAGCCATGTTATGTAATTGTATCACTAATAGCCATGTTTGTTTAAAACACAAGAGCAAATCGTATAAATTATCACATGTAGATGTTAAATAATATGGATATTTCAATATTAATGTTTTATATTGTTTACAGCAGGTCAACACCATACATTGTTTCTTGTCGATAAAAATGCATCCACAGAGGTGGGCAGCAGTGGCGTGCTGTCGGTACAAAGGGTGTGCACTAGGGTAGGCAGTCCTATTCTTTATTCTTTATTATTATCAACAACCATGTAAAAAACAGCTTACGTCAAGATATTATATGTGGAATTATCTATAAGCTAACATAATTCTAGTAGTTATAACATTTTATGTCAAAATAATGAAAAGGAAAAATTGTAGGGTACAGTATTATATTTTTCGTAGTTGTGTCCATCTATCAGATAAAATGTCGGCATTTTGAATCATAGCTAAAAAGTTGTTAATTAGTTCTATAGCTCTGTGGGTGGGTGCGTTGGAAGTTTGATGGGTGCGGATGTGATATGGAATAGGGAAACGAAACGGCGAATTGGTCGAATCCATGAAGAGACGGCAGGATGAACTGGGTGCATTTTCTAACAACTGGCCTTGGGGCCATTGCCCTAAATCGGGTTTGGAAGAATTGGAAGTCTATTGCTAATTGTTACGGCTAGGGCTGTGCTACATAAAATAAAAGAACTAGGTAGTTTCGAGCTCGAGGGGTTTCGAACCATTTTAGTTTAACGATTTTAGTTCCGTACCATTTTAGTATAACGACATAAGCTTCCAGTGCTCGCCACTCGCCACTCATAACATTAAATTCCGATAATTTACGCTTGGAGACCTTATACATCTCCAGACGTACATTATAAGTATAATGTTATTATAATATTAGACCTATTAGGAGAGACAGACCTTTACTTCTCTATACATACATATAAATGTTCTGACTTTTTACAGACTTTATATCTCTTGTGTTCATTATTACTTATATTTCAATTTATATAAAATCAATTATTATGTTTTAGTTTTTTTTAATGCATGTTAGTTGTAAGATGTACCATGATTGTTTGAAAAAACAAGTCCCGCCAAGTTTCTTACCGGTTCTTCTCGGGGTCAGTGGTGTAGGTTTAGAACCGAAAGTAGATTTAATACTTAGACCCTTCAAAAGAGTTTGTTGCTATTCCAATTTGAATAAAGAATCATTTGACTTTGACTTTAGTGGGAATGGCACTTCTCCTGTCACTAAACGCTAACGTAACCGTTACTTGCCAACGAATGGTACGGCTACTGAGTCTCTAGTGAGTCTGTTCCAGCCTTCCAGCGGCATGAGAGCAGGAGTACCATGATTTCTGGAGTGCGAGGAAGGTTCGTCTTGATATCAAGTCAAGAGTACTTCGATTTTTATTATAGTATGTGTTAACATGATACGGGCTTTTATTGAAAACGAGGAATGCGATGCAGATTTTCAGCCCAACCGTGAACATTATTCGATTCAAATACACATTTTAAAAATATTAACTTTCTGTGAAAAGTTGATTGGGGAGCAATGTACTTCAAAATGAATCGTCAATTTGTACTCGACAATGACACTCACAACGTTTGACAACTAAGCAGAACACGCGTTACATTGATTGTTCGGAGGAAATGAAATTAATTGTACGGTCAATTTAATTATTTGTCAAATGTTAATACTTGAAAACGATTGCTAGTAATGCGTATTATTACCCATTTTCGTATCATGGTCATGGTAACACACGGTATAAATAGAATTACCGACAAGTTGCACATAAAGCCGCTTTGTCAGTTTATTCATATGAAGATACAATGAAATCTCGTATTTATGGTAAGCGACAAAGTGGGACGTTTTACTAAAAACTAACACATATCATGAAATGTTATTCTAGCATATCTATCAAGATTTTTAGGAACTATGAAAATACGAATATATACTAAGTACGTAGTATTTATGTATTACAAGTTGTAATATTGTAACTATGTATTGCGACCTAGAGCATTAACGCGTGGAATCTATCGTTTAGTTGTTAATTGCTATCGCACGTAAGTACTAACAGCAACATTAGTAATCGGCAATGTGTAGACTGTGCGTCTATGTACAATATGAAATAAGGGTTAAGAATAGTCAGATAGCAGTCAAAGTATCATATAGGGTTGTTAATAGAAAAATAAAATGTTTTTTTTTAAATAAACAAAAAAAACAAACCCCATGGTTATTTTTCTAAAAATGTTTTTTAGGTGTGCAAATAATACTAAAAGAAACGGTTTTTCGTAATTTATTTATATAACTATTAGAACATTAAAGTAAGTATGTCTGTGTAGTTTATAACTACATTATCCAGTATTAAAAGCAAAAAAACTGTTTGGACTTGGTAGGTACGTGGTACGTTAACTACCTAATACGGATTTCGTTAATAATAAATAATATTAGTTTTATAAACCTAATAATGTTAGTTTTATAAACCTAAAATATTCGTTAACATAAATAAAAATAAAAAACTGTAATAAACGTATTAATCGCCTTGCAAATTTTGAGATTACTAGAAAAAAACCGTTTTTTCATGTTTTTTTCCAAGCCAGAAAAAAACCGTTTTTTTGCAACCCTGGTACGCATAGGTTAGGAGAGGCCTATATTCCGCAGTGAACTGAAAGAGGATGATCATGTCATGTAAATACGAGTACCTATAATGGAAAAAAATAGAGGTAGGATCGTCATTTAGCAATAAATTACTTAGTGTCATTTTGTGATAATCATAACAATTAAAGGATTCCAACGTTTTTTTAACTCATTTGCATGCGTTTAACACGGCATTATGCAAATTAAGCCATAACACTAATTTCGTCATAATCGTAATACAAAGCATAATGAAAAAATTCAACAGGAAAATCATTAGGCATTGTTATTGTGTGATCTCATTGCAAATTAAATATTAGATTAATGTACTTACGCTTAATTAGGCCCGATTTGTTAGTATTACCTACATTTTATAACGTTGTTTTAATAACATTAGATTGTTATTGTAATAAATAAATTATACCGCAACTTATGTACTTATGTCATAATAAAAACAATTATATGTATTGTAAAGGACAAGGCCTAAGTGAATGAAGAAAAAATGTCGGAAGTAATTATTTTTCTACAAGTCATACGTATTTACATTGAGAAAACGTATAATTGTTACGTACGTAAAGTAAGTAAAGGAAAATGATTTATTTATCATTTTGTATTGTATCAATATAAAAACTGCGACTAGTAGGTACAGTAAACTTCAAAGATTCCATTACTGTTTAGATGCCAAAAATTACACACGACCTTAATGTCAAGGCGTGTAATAAAACTAAAACGTAATGGTATATTTGACGTCGACTATACATTAAGGTGCGTTTAAACCAAAAGAGCATTCGCTGTTCTAGCACCCGTTCTAAGAAATCAACCAATCACGTTTTGTGTACCGATCGAATTTCGTAGAGTGGGAGGTTAGAACAGCGAATGCTCTTTTAGTTTAACCGCACCTTTACGCCTAAATAAAATCGTACGATTAGGCAGATAAGTCGTTTTCGTTTACATTACGATGTTTACCACCGCGTTCACGGCCAAGGCCGCCTGGTGGTCGCTTACCGACCACGAGTTGAAGGTATTTGGTAACTAAGTGCTTAGTAGACTTATGATGGTAGGTACCGTGTTTAATTATTTTGGGCATCTGTCCGAGCGTTTCAATCGCTGTGACTTCGGAGCCTTATCACACGAATCCCTTGAGATGTATGAATTTTTGGATATCTTGTTAAACGTAGTTGACAACTACCAAGATATCCAAAGAAATATGAGATACTTACCTACGGACAACGCGTTATAATGTTGCCACCGAAGTCACGGCGGATGAAGGGCATTTTCACTTCTAGGGCTACCCATTTAGCTTAACGTTCACAAAAAAAATTACTTCAATGTCAGCTTTGTAACGACAGTTAAGCATTAAATATTAACAAAATGTTTTTTTTATCATTTAATCCAGAAAGAATACGCGTTTATGCAATATAAAAACATGAATAAAGTGGATTTACGTAAATATGTCATGCTTAATAATTGTCGAAACAAAACTGACATCGAAGTTAACTTTTTTGTGAGAGTTAAGCTAATTGGGTATTCCTAGAAGTGAAAATGCCCTGAAACGCTCAAAGAAATGACCTTTTATCATCGTTGCCGTCACGTTCTAACAAGTATGCACGTATTGCAAGTGCAAAAGGGACGCGTAGCACGATATGCCCGAAATTATCGAAATTCGATAAAGGCTTTATTGAGGATAATGCCAGTTATGCCAGTTACCTACGTACAGTAAAAAACTGGCATAATAAGAGGTCAAATGAAAATGTGAATCGCAAAATACGCGTCGGATAAACAGGCAGTCAATTTGAGCTAATATTTACCAAACTATTTTCAATCCGGATGATGATGTAATACTTTACGCCTTTTGTCGTTACCAAACTAAGACTGAAAATCATCATCAGTTTATCTCAATTTCATATGGATAAAGAGGAGAAATAAAATACCTGGTTATTTCTTACATAATGTAGTGCACACTATGTAGATAAGTGTCTATCTAGGATATAGAAGCCACACTTTTCCAAGTTGTCTCCCCTTCTTAGTTTTTGGATTTGGAATTTTTAATATAATTTCCACTCAGAATTGCGGGCTCTTTTGATCCTGATAGGAGAAAATTTTTGACCCAATATTTACATACATTTTTCGAACTCTCCATATCGTTACCGCCATTCATAATAATCATAATGGATGAAAAAATAATATCCGAATGGAACAAATGGCCATAGGTGGGTTTAAAACGGGCTCAAATACTCGCCCATTTTTTTTCTTTATTTTCGTAACTGTACATGTACAATCTATGTATATAGTTAGGTAAGGACATTAAATTTAACTAAGCTAACCTACCTACATGTTACGGCATTGTACTGACGATGCTGGCGGCAATGGCGGCAATGGCGGCATTTCCTCGCCGCCGTATCGCGTGCATATACTGCATTGTGCGAAGAAGTCGATTATGATTAATTATTGTGTCTTAATACTCTTCATTACAATGTATAGACTCGAGAAATCAAGTGAAAAGGACAAGGTCGAGGTTTGAAGGGGTGGCCTCAAGAAGCCAATTTCGGACCTCTTCCGATGAGACCCGGTTCGCCCCTTCCTGTTTCGAATGTTGGCGCTGTAGAGGTCGACTACAAAAGTCAATGTCAAATATACTTATTCAATTTATTATCGCCGCAAAAATCGCTATATTTTTTTAGTTAAATGTGTTCTATTTTTTGTGTTTTTGTTAAAGTGCATTCAGACCAAACGAGCATTCGCTATTCTATCCCCCACTCTACGAAATTCATTCGTTACGTAAAACGTCATTCGACGAAATTCGTTGATTTCGTAGAGTAATAGCGAATGCTCGTTTGGTCTGACCTTTAAATATGTGTTTATTTTTTACCTAAAGAGAGAATATCAAGTCTCTGGAATATTTGCGTAATGTATTTTGATCATTATTATTTATTATTAAAATTAGAACCTGACGGAAACAAAGACAAACGGTTAAACACGGGACCATCATAATTCATAATCCTACAGGTTGGTATGACAGGGCTGCACATAGTGATAGTCATCATTCATTTCTTCCATTCCTGCCAGTTCTTGTGAAACGCTCCGTATTTCTTTGTAATGTTTCCTTTAACCCTTAAATTGGCAAAAAAAAAAGTGCGTTCCAGCCTCCTCGCCATTGTGTAGAGCACAAAATTCTGTCTTAAAAAAAATACAAAAAAAGGGGGTCAATGACTATGTACACTGTTAGGTACATTGCCAATTTAAGGGTTTTAATATCATAAAGACAAGGCATCCTGTTCAGTCGCCACAGTTTTCTTCAGTCATCAGTCCTTACTTCTACTTACCTACTGAAATTTTATTGTATTCAAGGAGAAAGATTTAAAGAACTTTCTTTCCTCTTTCCGGCTAGAATAATGAGGGTGGCCTCAAAATTGAGTTTTGCGATGAGATGAGACCCGTTCGATTAACATTACTCTTCCGCCTGTGTCGAAGGTCAGTATCGTGAGGTCAACTACAAGTCAACATAAAAATTATTAACCGGCGCCAAATTATTTAAATATATCGATTTAAGTTAACTACGTCTGTTGTTCGTAGGAATCTCCTTAATGAATACCTATTAATTCGTACTCGTAAGGACCTAAACGTGTAGAGTAGAGTCTACGCGGAAAGACACGGCACGAAACGGCAACGAAACTAATATAAATCAGGCTCTCCAAACAGTTAACGGAAAGCCTAAAAGATCATAATTTTTATCTATCTTATCAAAAACCCATAAACAGTTAAGTACTGGAGGTAGGTACCATTGAATTCTAAAATACTTCACTTTCTGTACGAAGGCTCTATTATTTCACCAAAATCGTAATAGGTAGGTAAGCAAAAAGTTCGCAGACCTTAAATTTTATTACCACGGCACAAAGTTGAAAAGTAGTAGGCCATATTTTTAACTGATGGTGATGTACCTTTAACCATCGCTCCAATATTATTTACAAACACAAATGGCATATAGGTATACTTACCATAGATCAAGCAAACGTATCTACTTAGCGTGTCAAATGAACTCAGTGAAATCCACTGAGTTGTCCGTCTCTAATCGCAGCTTGCAGCTTTCGGGCGTCAAATTTTGTAAGTTGAAGTGAACAAAAACATTAATAATGCCTCCTTAAGTAATATTAATTGCGACAACACAAAAAATATGAATATTCAAAGGGCCTGAGACATATTTAAAATCATAGGCAAGTAACAACTTCAGTACAAAATCTGACACGCTCGGCCGCCATACAAATGAATGACCTTGTTTCTTCTATCCAAATCTAATTCTGTGTTTACAAATCATGAGCACTATGATAGACGCTCAACCTTCCCTTTTTTCCAATTTAAGAGTTCTTCAGGTCTGTGCAGTGGTCTGTGGCTCGAAGAGTTGACGACCTAGAGATAATCTACCTGTCCCTCAATGGATGCTGCGAGTACCTACCGTATTTCAGATTTTTTAACCTTGTTAATTTTACCGTACAAATAATTAAAATGTTACATGACATATGATTGACACAAAATACTGTTATGACAGTTGAAGGCAAAGTAGTTTTTCAACTGTCAAAAATTCAGTTTTGTTATCTTGATCTTGAAAATAATAGGTAAATTAAGTGCCTTTTATTACAATGCCTAAAAACAAGAACATTGGACCTCCCACGTTAAATTAATGCTTATATTATACATATCGGACGTCACTCATCTATGTAAACAGTTTTGGTGACCAAAGTATCGTATTGTGTTTCAACGTGGCCCATTTTTAGCGAACGCATATACTGCTTATGTCTGATAATCGTCCATTGTTTAAGGATGAATATAATCATATAAATGTTTTGTACATCATCAAGTATTAAGAATTAGATGTGAATGCCCGGTGACTCTTTCACGGCCGAACATAAAATAACTGACGTCAAAACGTCAATGTACTCTGAGCACGGCAAGATCTCCAGAGCTTTTGAGAATGTTTTTGCGTCCTCACTACTTTCTTTGGATGTTACTAATTACGTTTTATAATTAAACGGTTAAACTCACGTGTATTTAATCACTACGCGCAACATGTTTTGGAGAGCCTAGGTGGAGATGTTATCAAGCACTGAGCCAGCGTTCTCCTCGCGAGTCACGACCGCGGCGCGTACTGAATTATATTTTTAACCCCCGTTTAATTATGTTTATAGTTATTAAGTATGTTTCACGAAAGTTTAATTTCAATGGATATATGTTGTTGAGACACCGTAAAACACTGTGCTACGATACACAGCCACGCCGTGTCGACACCGTGTACCTGGGAAGATGCTCCGCCACGAACAGACGCGGTCAAGCGCACACCTACTATATGTAAACCTAAATTTTGTACCGATATCAAGAATAAATAAATTGTAATATAAAGAGCAAATATATAAAAATTCATTGATGTTCTTGCCTACTAACTGCTACCTCATCAACATCATAGCCATCATATATTATCAAGTTGCACAAAGACAACACTTTAAGGTTGAGTGTTTTATGCAAATACAAAGTATTTGTATTTAGTGTTTTATGATGCTTCTCCATACTTTTACTTTATTATAAAGCACGACGCATGACTGCATACTGGCTAATCTTCATTTCGATGGTAGTGCAATAATAAAACCTGTTCCAATGCCAATTCCGGTTGAATTCATTGACCTACCATTGACATTGCCTGAACCGATTCTTTCATCTCGCTCTCGCATACTCTGCTACCTAAATGGACATCACTGATAAATGCTACATGTTGAAATATAATATGTATGCACTTTTTCCTTTTTCCATATCTGAGGAACGAATTTGTTCACCATTGCTCTACATTCGACTCTATCTTCGGTTCTTCGGATAGATGCCAGTAGGTTTGCTCAGCAGACTTCCTTATTATAGGTATACTGGCGGTTTTTCGATTATTCGGTATTTATGCGTGGTCCCAACTCTAGCCACAAGTACTTGATGGGAAATTCACATAAACCCTTGATTTTTTTCGAACCTTCCCGTAAAAATCATTACACAGTATAAAATAAAGTCACTTTTTCTGTCCCTATGTCCCTTTGTACGCTTAAATCTTTAAAACTACGCAACGGATTTTGATGAGATTTTTTTTAATAGGTAGAGTCAAGAGGAAGGTTTTTATGTAGGTATAGTACCCGTGCGAAGCCGGGGCGGGTCGCTAGTATTTAAATATAATAATTTATCTAGTGCACTTATAATAGAAACAGAAGTACAAACTAATATGCAATTTAAATATTTTTTAAAGCGTCGCTGATAAGGTTTTCTTTTTACTCAGCTTATGTCAAGATACTTGTCTGTCTAGGTACTTACGTGATATCGAAAGCGGTCTTCAACTTGGCCGAGCAAGGGTCTCTGTCGGTGTATATCTCGCTCATGACTCCTCTCGTGGTGCAGAAGCGGTCGATACACTTCTTGGTCCTCTCGAGACTCCCGTAGCAGCTGTGCAGGAACTTCTTGATCATCATGTCACCTGTAACGGAAGTTTTGCGTAAATAATTCGTGGAAAGTATCACGTAATCTGTTTATTTTATTAGAAAAATTATCTACAGGAAGTATCAGTATTCAGGCTTTAATGAAAAGGTACAACATTCGCCTTAACCCGAAATAGGAACAATCATTTTGGGTTTCGGGTGTTAGAAGACCTGATTAGTTACATTAGGAAATAAGTACTAGCGTATCATCATCATCATCAGCCAATTGACGTCCACTGCTGGACATAGGCCTCCCCCAGAGAGTTCCACAAAGATCGGTCGTGAGCTGTCCGCATCCATTAATCCACTAGCGTATATTACATATTTATTATAATAAAGTATTAGGCACTAAAAAGGTAAGTTAAATGGCTAAAGTTAAGAATGTTTTACGTTATTTTATTGCTATTAATCAGTCATTTTATCTGTGCCTTCGTAGACCCTTGATTACTCGTATGCGCCTTGCTTACTTGTTTACACGAGGTGGCAAGAAAATTATGTATTATTTTTGCTAGTGAGGTTTTCGAACTCGATATAGGCACCTTAGGGGTTTCTTTGGAAGTTTGGATGTTTCAGATGGACAACTTTTCGGAAAGCGGAAGAGAGGTTAACTGTTCTCTAATTGTTCTCCGATGTTATCAGACCAAGGTGAAGTGTGAATGAATATTCCTTTATAGAAGATTGATGACGGGCAGCAGCATAGTGGATCCGTTACTGCGATCGCCAACCCGCTTGCCCAGTTATATAAATATCACCGTCGTATACGAATACGAGCGGCGATATATATAGTTAACAGGAGAGGCCTACGTCCAGTAGTGGACTGAGAAAGGCTGAGACGTGACATAACGTTATCAGGCCAAGTCTGATCCTGAAGACATCAAGGGAACTCTTCAAATACTTGAAGTACGAACACCACATATATTATATTGATTTAAACTTTCACGATTAGCACTCATATTTTAAAGACAAACGGGTCTTAACCGCGTAAACTTATGTTTAATGACACAGCACTGCGCTGCACCCGTGGTCGTAGGCAGACACTCTGCTTGCGACCACGGGTGTAAAGTCATGCCCGGAACGTCAGGATAATGATTAAACGTTAGTTTACGCAATTAAGACCCGTTTGTCTTTAAAATACAAACACTACCTTTGTATTTGCCTATTCGGTATCGTGTTGTTTTTATCTCTAATAGTAACTTGTATTTTTCCTCTCACACTGATGGAAGTGATGGAGACCATAAAATGGCAGTTTCAATAAAATATGCTCACGAAAACATTCCGCTTTATTATTATGCGTAAAATTTTAAATAGTTGTTTACGCGAAAAATCCGAAGGCGCGTCGGCCGAGCCGCGATCGATTGATTTGGGCAGACCCTAAGGGCATTTAAGTCCCACTGGCTATTCATTTATTGAATAATGATGATGGCCAATAAGATCATGATAGACACGTACACTACTGCGATCGCTAAACCGTTTGCTCAGCTTGACGATTGTGGACATTTGCCTCGTTTGTCCACAAGCATAGAAAACAGGACAGGCCAGACAGTGGACTGAGATATGCTGATGATGATGGCAATACATTTTGCACCGTAAGCACAATGCGCATTTGCAAATTTATCGCATTCCTGATTTATGATGAAAGCAAGTCCAAACAACTTCCATTTGACATTGAACACAGATCTTTTAAATGCCGGTTATTTACTTTTTATAAACAACGATGTTTCGATTTATGATTAAGACACATCGTGATCATAAAGCGAAAAGGCAAAGTAGCATAGTAGGTAATGTTGTAGAAATGTATTTTAGTAGGTACTTTGTGTACATCTCTAGACAATATATCTCTAGACCGAATTGAATGTGTAAATAAAATCAGCATATCTAAGGCTTTGATGACCGGTTTATATCGTCTGATGGCGTGGATAAAACGGCACATTTGAAATAAAAGCGAAAAATACACCAGTCATGATAATAAACTATAAAAACTGAACCATTATAGGGGCCTGTAACTGATTATACATATGTGTATGTATATGATTATCTGTGACACTTGTTACTCCACTTTGAATAAAGATGTCGTTGATAGAGCATCATGTCTTTAAATTATAAAAACTACGATACTATTATATTGGCCCAAAGTCCGGATAACTTGTCTAGCAATAAAACTTTTCCACGCTAGAAGTTCGTTATTTACGCTTACCTAGTTTTAATATCTTATTGCCCATGCTGTTTATGTCATTGTAGTTTCGTATAAAAAAGCTTAGTATAGGTACATATATTATGTATGTTGAAACAATATTTCCTTGTAAGGTAGGTACATAGTCCAACACATGACTTTAACATTTTTAAGGAAGTAAATTCTTTTACTACGGAAATAATGCGACATTGTCATAAATGTCTTTATTAACCTGACAAAATATTGACGTCCATCAAAATCAACAGGCCATGAGTTCAAGATATATTAGAATACAATTAAAGTAAAAAAACCGGCCGTGTGCGAGTCAGGCTCACGCAGCAAAAGTTAAACCAACGTGCAACGTATATCTCAAAAACTACACAGGATACTTTGATCATACCAAAAATCGTTGAAAGAGTTTATTAATATGCATCCCCTCCATATTTTTTTTTATTCTGTACCGGTATACAGACACAATACAATAAAATCTTAAATACCCACTTATAGGTTTCATAATTATAACGGCTCGGCTTCTGAGATTCAACATAAATAACATAATACTTACCTACCTATCTACTATTAATAAACCAATTTTTTATTTGAATAATTATACCTACTATTAAGATAGGTTAAAAATAATCCCATTATCATAATGTCGAGTTAATTTATTCATAGTATTCTAATACGGAAGATTATTTCAAATAAAACAAATCCAAAACAAAACAATATGTTAGCTGGCAAGCAAAACTCACTATGATAATAAAAAAAACCGCCCAAGAGCATGTCAGGCCACGCTCAGTGTAGGGTTCCGTAGTTATTCAAAAACGGCTAGGCTAGGCCGATTATGTTCGAAATAGTTTTATTTTAAAGTATTCTATAAGCCCACTATTCATTATTGTATTCATATTATGTGGAATTACAGTTAAAAAGTTAGAGGGGGTTATTCATAAACGTTTGCTAACTTAACAAGCAATAATTGTTTGTCCCTTTTGCTCTTATGGACATATTGTTAACCCCGAAAGGGTCGAACAATTATTAGCGGCTTGTTAAGTTAGCAAACGTTTATGAATAAGGGGGTTATTACTTACTCGTATTTATTATAAATTAAGCAACATAGACCCGCGTTACTCTTGCCGAATTTCGTTTAAATTTCGATTAGTGTTTTTTGCATGATTGACACGCTTTCATGCTTCGCATTATGTGACCTAGACCTACATATTTTTCTATCGACTATGGTCATGTTGTGTAAGTGAAACATACCTTCTCTTCCTCAGAAACAAATGCTTAAATAATGTAAAATGTTTAAAAAAGTATTTTTATTCCCTTTCAATTAGATACCGAACCTGTAGTTTTGGATAATACAATTTTTATCGCCTGAGAGCCGTAAGGTGCATTCAGACCAAACGAGCATTTGCTATTCTATCCCCCACTCTACGAAATCCACGAATCACGTTTTGTGTAACGATCGAATTTCGTAGAGTAGGGGGTTAGAATAGCGAATGCTCGTTTGGTCTGAATGCACCTTAACGCGAACATCGAATATCGTAAATATCGAGAAACTGTCTCAGTCATCCCTACTAATGGGGCCGTCTTTGCTGTGTGACGGGCAGAGGTGCTCGAAATATATGATTTTCGAACATGGATTTAGAATATGGATATGGATTTGACAACGTAATAATAATAGCAAGAACGAAAGGGATGGTCTTATGAAACTTTTTACTAGTGGAAGTGAAAAGGAACGATAATCGTCCGTCCTTATCACTGTGCCACTATTTTTTGTGTGTGTGTGTGTTAGATGCTAAGTCTAAGTGCCACACACACAAGTATCTTCTTAGTAGTAAGTGACTATGTCTATCCCTCTTAGTGGCACACTATGTGCGGCCCCTCGTTTTCGAATGATGAAGATGAAGAGATGTGTATATATATCTACTACTGGCTCGCTCGCAGTCTCGCACGCAGTAAACGCGCGGGATGGATATAAAGTAGAGATGGGCCGACTAGGGGTTTTGCCGACTAGCCAACTAGTCGGTGCTCAAATTGCGGATTAGTCGGCCGACTAGTCGGCAATGCCGATCATAGTTATTCGGCTATTTTTCGGGTGCAATCGGAAATGTTCGTTTCGCTTCGCCCGATGCTCCATGTGCCACGCGTTCATGTTTTGAAAAGTTTTGTTTACGTTTTTGTGTACCGGCGTATTTCGTTCGAAGTATTCAGAAAACAAATAGTTATTTCCGTAATAAATCAAGATCTCGGGCATTTGTTAGTATCTAAGATTTCGTTGGAATTATGGTGCCAAATAGTCGGCGTTCCCGACTAGTCGGCGACTAGTCGGCCCATCTCTAATATAAAGTAAACGTGCGGGATGGATATAAAGTTCATGGTAGGGCTACTGCTGTGATGGTAATTTAAATTTACTCACTGAAATCTTGAGGCAGGTGAGGTTCCTTAGCCAGCCATTCCCGGATGGAGGTGACGTCATGGCCGAAATCTGGAGTCTGCTGCGGCATCTAACAAAGGAGCGAAATGAGAGAAAGTGTCGCTAGAAAGTTAGTACAGATACCTGTCACTAAACAGCAGTTAGGTATACTTCCGCTATGGTCATGAATCACAAGTATCGTTTACCTAGCCATCTGAAAAACTTTAGGCTGATAATGTGTTAAGTAAATTCTTAAGTTAACCTAAAATTTGGCATCCTCTGACAGGCTATGATGCATCCAAGTAGGTATGCCCAATAACAGGTGTTCGTATGATGCACGCCTAATGAAATGGTACAATTTCGGCCCAAAGTTCATGGCCAATAATTTGAAGCATCGGTAAAATATAGGTAGACAATGCACCTAACGATATCCAAGGTGTATCTGCTAAAGGTGCATGCAGACCAAAAGAGAATTCGTAGAGTATAGGGGGATAGAACAGTGAATGCTCTTTTGGTCTGCATGCACCTTGAGAAACAACTTCACATTAAGAAATGTCAAAACCATAAGACTTACAATCATTAGCTTGTGAATGTGAAAAAGCGAAATCACAGTGGCCATAATTTGGCATGTTACCTCATTCATATAATTTGTATTCGGCATTGGGTTTTAGATTTCGTAACCGATTCTGACGAATCGAACTCCTCCCTTTTTTTTGTAATCGACAAATATTTAGGCCAAATTATAATATTTTTAATTTTCAAATCCATTTTAGACTCTTGATTTGAAGAATACAAAATACGAAATTTATAGACAAGAAACGTTCAATAAAAGTTAGTACCTATAGGTATATTTACGAATGAAAGTTTTAGTAGGAATTCATCATTACATTCGTTGTTGCTTTTTCTATAAATGAAACACATGCAGAAAAGTTGCAAACTAGTACAAATTAACAAACAAACAAGTTATTCTGCACCTGAATACCTAATGCAAGATTGCAACATTTTTAAACAATCAATACGTGACCAATGGCCAAAATCGTGAACTCTATGTACCTATATTTTTAATAATTTTATGACTTGACTTATCGACTTTTTTAGGTTAATTATTAGGCATAACTAGTTAGAAGTAATTTATAGTGTAGTTTTAAAATGTTATAGTGTAGATTTTGTAATAACTGATTTCTTATTTTAATAAATATTTGATAATAATTTATGACTTAATATAATACTTACTTTAATAAATACTCACTGTTTAATTTAATAACTAATTATAAAAGTAAATGAAAGATATCGCGATGTATACGCTATGTATGAATTTAAAATATCTGTGTCAACCGTCACTGTGGGTATCACAACACTGACTGACCGCAGACGAGCTCAGCTTACGAAGTAAGTGTAATAAAATATTGTTATTGCCGTACATATCTCAGCTTCGTCCAGTATTAATGGGACTGCGACATACGGCCTTAGCGAAAAATATTGAGCACCTCATATTTTCCAAATAGCAATAAAAGCAACAATATTAAAAGTAGGTAATAGTACGTTACGACACAAGTGCGAAAAACAGGAAATCCGAAACGAATGGCGATCCCTTCGGTCGTGTTTTAAATCGACACGAGTTACAAATCTCCTTTTTGCACGTGTCTCGTACGACGTTTTTTAGTACAGATGGCCCTCCAAAGTTTTGGACCGGACGTAAAATGACCCACTTCTAAAAAAAGGCACCACCTGTACTATAAACTATATTTATTTTGAAAGTTAGTAGATACCTGTCATTACAAAGTAGGTTTTTATTAGGTGTAAAATAGTCCGTGGGCTAGTCGGCCTGAAATTAGAAAACGGTATAATTTGGGGGTACCAAGTGTCCTTTTTACAGTAGTTAGACATATTCATAAGGATGTTAAAAAAGTATGATAGACATCTCAAAGTGGTAGCTAATAGGCATACGGGCTATTTCAAGATTTCCGTTGTATGACAGGTATGGTTAATATTAGGAGGTACACATTTTCCTTTTCACGGCTGTTAGGTAAGCTTATAAAAACGTCAAAAATGCAAGATTGCCATTTATAAGTGCTACCTAACAAAAATGGGGGCCAATCAAAGATGGTGGATCTCAAGTTTTACAAAATCAAGTATATCTCGAGAACTATTAAATATATCTAATTACTCTCTTGAACAAAATTAAAGGCATATCTGTAAGCTTCATATTTTGCATATACACTATATTGCTAAAACCAACCAATAATTAATTATGACCAAATTTATGAAAATTTTGTGATTTTGATTTTTTTTGTGTCGTGTTTTTACATAGTAGTCATGACGCTAGAAAAATTAAATATTTTATTAAAGATAGTGTATTTAATAAGCTTTAATTTGATGTATATAACTTGTTGGCGGTATTAAAAAAAAGACCAATAAAAAATATTTAAATGAATTGTAGTCATAATCCACCGTATACTTATTTAGTGATTTAAGAGGCGTTCAATTTTTTTTTTATATTTTTCAATCTTGATTATTTCATATAAGCACTATTATTTACGAGTGGCACTTCCATCGCCTCTTAAATTAATATAAGTTTACGGTGGATTATGACTACAATTCATTTAAATATTTTTTATGGGTCTTTTTTTTAATACCGCCAACAAGCTATATACATCAAATTAAAGCTTATTAAATACACTATCTTTAAAAAAATATTTAATTTTTCTAGCGTCATGACTACTATGTAAAAACACGACACAAAAAAAATCAAAATCACGAAAATTTCATAAATTTGGTCATAATTAATTACTGGTTGGTTTTAGCAATATAATGTATATACAAAATATGAAGCTTACATATATGCCTTTAATTTCGTTCAAGAGAGTAATTAGATATATTTAATAGTTCTCGAGATATACTTGATTTTGTAAAACTTGAGATCCACCATCTTTGATTGGCCCCCATTTTTGTTAGGTAGCACTTATAAATGGCAATCTTGCATTTTTGACGTTTTTATAAGCTTACCTAACAGCCGTGAAAAGGAAAATTTGTACCTCCTAATTTTAACCATACCTGTCATACAACGGAAATCTTGAAATAGCCCGTATGCCTATTAGCTACCACTTTGAGATGTCTATCATACTTTTTTAACATCCTTATGAATATGTCTAACTACTGTAAAAAGGACACTTGGTACCCCCAAATTATACCGTTTTCTAATTTCAGACCGAGTAGCCCACGGACTAAAAATGTTGGTTGCAATAAAAGCTCCATTCGGTATTTGTTTTGGTACAGCAAAGTTTAAAGCCAGTACAAACAGTAGGAGGGCTTAATACATTCAGCCAAAGTACCTATGGGGTACTAAACACAACATAATAATACGCCATGTTTTTCTTATACTGGTTAAGCTGGAAGCTAGCCGAGCTTGGAAAGCGATTGTAATAACTCAGGACGTTATCAAAAGGGCTTAATTCTCTACAAAAACCATGTAAAGTAAGCCCTTATGAAACCATATTCAATTAATGTCCTTGCAAAAAAAGTATCCCACTTTTTGTTAACCTTAACATTTTTGGATCTTCAAAATTTTCCATCATTACTTCCTTGTGTGATAGTACGGTCAAATCGTATATTAAACTCGCAAAACATGTAGTAAAGCTGCATTATTGGTATGTTATTTAGACACCATAGGGCAGTATAAAACCACATTTTGCAAGCAAAAAAAAGTTGTGCTAGCTGCGTTATACGTGAAAAACTGTGAAATTTACTGTCTATTTTTAGTTTCTGATGTTTATAAAAAAAGCCTTACGTTTTTTGACAATATGCATCAGGTAACGTTTAAAGATGAACGAATTTGTAACAAGATGAGGTAACATGCATTACCGTAGGTCTTATAGTTTCAGAGATTCGAGACTTCAAATAGTACCCTGTTTTGTAAACTAGATAAAATGTTGAGTTTTGCTAACGTTCTTGGTTTAATATCGCCTTACTTAATTATGCTACGAGAAACATGAAATAATTATCTTAAAGCGCAATTAATATTCTTTCATTTAAGGGTAAAATCAGGTCAGTAAACTTTGTAATTGAAACTAAAAACGCGAAATTCAAAAAGCAGGAGGTCCGCTATCTAAGTTTTTCATACAAATGGCAAGTCGTGTTGCAAAGCTGCAATTTTTGTATATTATAAAGGCTCTATAAGGATGCACGAAAATGCATATTACAAGAAGAAAAAAAAAAGGATTTAGGTATAGGACGTAAAAAACTGAAAAAAAATCGGACTTTTTTCAGTTTTTGACGTTTAACTAAAAAACTATAACTTTTTGATACTAATTGCTATAAAACTATGAAAGAATATTAAATTTGAAAAGATTTGAGCTACCTTGCATTACCCTAAATTATATAGATTTAGAGATAGGACATTTCAAAATGTGCCCTTCATTAAGTTAAGAAAATAAATGCATGTTTTGAAGCCTCGTATACCCCCAACTATAAGACTTAGTACAGTAATTGTTATCGGCTCAATTTGTTCCAAATTTAATGTAGTTATTATCTACAATAACTTTTTTTTCTTAGCGCGAACGTTTTGCCAATATTTAGTGAATAGCTTTAACGTAACCTAAAATTTGTTTATGTTTTGATAAAAGGGCACTTTATGAAATGTCGTATCTCAAAATATATATAACTTACGGTGATGCAACGTAGCTCAAATCCTTTCAAATTTAATGTTCTTTAATAGTTTTATAGCAATCAGTATCAAAAAGATAATAGATTTTTAGTTAAACGTCAAAAACTACAAAAAGGGCGATTTTTTTTCCGTTTTTTACGTCCTATGCCGAAATTATTTTTTTGTTTTTCTTTTAATATGCATTTTCGTATATATCTATAAGGCCTTTATAATATACCAACATTGCAGCTTTGCAACTCGACTTGCGATTTGTATTAAAAACTTAGATAGGCGGGCCTCCTGCCTTTGGAATTTCGGGCTTATACTTTCAACTACAAAGTTCACAGACCTATTTTTACCCTTAAATTAAAGAATATAAAGTGCGCTATAAGGTCAATATTGCATGATTTTCGTAACATAATCAGGTGAGGCAATATTAAGTCGAAAACGTTAGCAAAACACAAAAATTTATCTAGTTTACAAAAAGGGGTACTTTTTAAAGTCTCGAATCTCTGAAACTATAAGACTTACGGTAATGCATGTTAGCTCAACTTGTTGGAAATTTATTAATCTTTAAATGTTTATTTACATATGATATCAAAAACGAAAGGTTTTTTAAATAAAAATCAGAAACTAAAAAATGGCCGTAAATTTCGCAGTTTTTCACGTACTACCCAGCTAGCACAACTTTTTTTTGCTTGCAAAATATGGTTTTATACTGTCCTATGGTGTCTAAACAACATACCAAAAATGCAGCGATACTACTTGATTTGCGAGTTTAAGGTAAAATTATGTACGATTTGACTGTACTATGATAGCAATTTAATTTTATGTATTTTTTCATATCAAGTCCAATGTAAGGGAGGATGAGGATAATATTTTAACTTATGTTGTTACACGTGCATATTATGTAATACATCAAATAATTGCGATGTCCGCCTATTGTTTGTTACCTTTGTTTACTCTGCAAATATATTTGACACACACGCAGAAAAATCATTTGTAATGGTTAGGAATGAGTATAAACTCATTGCCGACGCACAAATTGCTGGACAATCCAATTTAAAAAAAATGCTAAATAATTTTTATTTATATTTTCATTGTAATACCATTATATTTCCGAGCATCCTTTTTTTCTACGGTTAAACCCGTTTTTTCAAAAGTATATTGTAAATCGGTAGGTAAAGTGTGACTTGGGTCGAAATCGAAGTACAAACCTGGATAATAGTTATTTGTTATACAAGGGTGCAAAGTTGTATTTTACCCGCGAGTATGAAATTGAAACACAAGCAAGCGAAAGGATTCTATAGTTGAACCACGAGCGAAGCGAGTGGTTCTAAAATAGAATCCTGAGCGCAGCGAGTGTTTTAACATACGAGAAGTAAAATACATTGTAACACAAAACTTTTCCCCTCACTATAGCGAGGAAAATCAAAAAAGGTAATTATTTGTTCACATTACAATCATCATCCGGTAGTGATAATAATTTTCCAAATGCATAATGTATTTAATGCAAGATTTTGTCGCAGTAAACTTAGCACGAAAAAGTAAACGCAGCACGATTTTAACACGTTCCTGTAGTTGCACACCAACGCCAATGCATTATTAAATCATTCTCATTCATTATTTTTACAAAATTATAACAGAACACTCTGAAAGTTGTTTAGTTTACTATTTTTATACGTGTTCGAGTCGGTAAATAAAGATTATAACCTATAATATTCATTGACAATGTTGACGTTGACATTTTCTGCGTTTTGTGATTGCATCTAATCATCTTATCATCATTCACTAAAACAATTTTTACTTATGGAACTTTAGGATTTATGTGTTAAAATCATCATATTATATAAAAGTTTGTATTTTACACTAAATTCTTAAACAAATTATTTAATTATCATTAATATGGATTTGGGTGTAAGGGGTTTCATACAACATCTCACGGAACCCAAGCCAACCTCACCTGCCCGCGGTACACCCTGCCAAACAACAAACAAGGCATAACTGGCGACCCACCAACCCGCACTGGACCAGCGTGGTGGGATTAAGGCCCAAACCTCCCCATGAAATGAATAATTCCCCGAATCGGCCCCGAGTGCTCGGCGGTGCTGGGGACTTACGCATCCCCAGAGCCAGGGGTGCTAAGAATCCCCGAGCGAGAACACGCACTATAAATCAATCGACCTTGGCAAGTAAAACGGATACCGAAATGCTTAACGTCTTAACTTATAACGTCCGGACACTATTAAAAGACTAGCGCTTGATAGAACTAGAGAACGCGCTCGATAATATCAAATGGGATATAGTAGGCTTGTCTGAAGTAAGAAGGCCGGGCGAAGAAATTGAGGAAAGAAATGGGTGCATATTCTACCACGTTGGAGCCACGAGTGGACAGAGAGGAGTTGGTTTTCTGGTGGCTAAAAAGTGGAAGAATAACATAATAGAATTTTGTAGCTACTCCGACCGCATTGCAGTTCTCAAATTCCAGTTAACACCAAAACAGACCCTAACCGTGGTACAAGTCTACGCACCTACATCTGCGTACTGCGATGATGAAGATGAAGAATTTTACGACCTCCTAAACAAGGCATGCGATGAGCATCTGGGGTCACTAAATATTATTCTCGGTGACTTCAATGCAAAAATCGGGCCTAGACAAGAATTGGACAGCGATATCATTCTAGGACCACATGGGTTGGGAGACCGGAATGCACGTGGCTCTCGCATGATCCAGTTCGCGTTTGGCCAAAGCTTGAAGGTCTGTAACAGCTTCTACTTTAAAAAACTGCAACGTCGCTGGACATGGGCGTCACCTGATGGGCAAACAAGAAACGAGATTGATTATGTACTAACCGCTAACAAAGAAATAGTCAGAAATATAGGCACTATAAATAACATTCAGTTTGATTCAGACCACCGGCCGCTTCGTGCCACATTAAAATTTAACTATAAGATTCACCGCAAAAATATGTTTACAAAACAGCATAAAAAACTAGATAGAGCCACTTTAACTGCCAACTTTGACTCTTACAACCTAGAATTACAAAACAGATTTAGTGCTTTAAATACAGATAACGATGACACAGTCACACAGTATAACAATATTTTGAAAGCAGTTCAATCAGCAACTAGTAAATTACAGTACAGAAGAAAGAAACAAACCATATTATCGACTGCCACAAAGAATTTATTAGAACAGCGGGCTGGATGCGAAATAGGCTCCGCAGCTTACCGCACAATAAACAAGAAGACCAAGAGGAGCATTCGCACCGACATCCGAAACCACAATACAAATATGGTAAAAACTGCTCTGGTCAACAACAGATCGCTCCGAACAGCAAAAAAACGGGATAACTAAAGGCAAATCGTGGATTAGTAGCTTAAAGGGCGAGGATGGTAAAAACTATGCTAATAGATCCAAAATAATGGACATATGTACAAAATTTTATTCTGACTTATACTCAGACCCGCTTAAGCCAAAAGACAATGCAGAATACGTTTGCACTGACACCATCTCTCCCATCACACCAGATGAAGTGGCTAAGGCCATATCCACGATGAAATTCGACAAAAGCCCTGGAGTAGATGGTGTAAGTGCAGAGGCACTCATTTTCGGAAAGCCCAACCTCTTACAGCCTTTATCTACATTATTCAACAAAATGTTAAAAACAGGAAAAATACCCCAGAAACTGCTACATTCAAACATTGTCTTGCTGCACAAAAAAGGAGATAAGGCCGACATTGGCAATTATCGTCCAATTAGTTTGGTGTCGCATATATATAAAATGTTAATAAAAATCATTGAGCGTCGCATTGCTGGACAACTCGACCGCCACCAACCTCCTAACCAAGCTGGCTTTCTTTCCGGATTCTCCACCATCGACCACTTACACACAATCAACCAGATTATCGAAAAGTGTACAGAATTCAATGTCCCTTTGTACCTAGCATTTGTAGATTATGCCAAAGCATTTGATAGCATCACTCATTCCGCAATAGTTTCCGCACTCGAAAATCAAAATATTGACCCTACCTACATTAGTTTAATTAGAAATATTTACAATAATAGTACGGCAGACGTTAAGCTACAGCACTCCGGCCCATCGTTCCCTATACAGCGAGGTGTCAAACAGGGCGACCCACTGTCTCCGAAACTGTTCACAAGCACCCTCGAAGAAATTTTTAAGAGCCTGGCGGTTTCCTGGGAGGCGAGGGGAATAGGGGTCGGCGACAAAAGGTTATCAAACCTTCGTTTTGCCGACGACATTGTTCTCTTCGCCCCTTCTGAGTCAGAACTGCAGCAAATGCTCCAAGAACTGAGCAGCGCAAGCCTTCAGGTTGGACTTCAAATGAATCGTACAAAGACTCAAGTGGTGACCAACAGCACGAAACGTAGGGTCGAGGTAGACGGGCAGATTATACACTACGTTGACGAGTATATCTACTTGGGCCAGCTAGTCTCTTTCAGCAACAGGCAAGATAAAGAAATCGAACGCCGAATCACAAATGCCTGGAAGAGCTACTGGTCCATGGGAGAGCTAATGAAGGGTTCCCTTCCACTGTCACTGAAGCGTAAACTCGTCGACATGTGTATTCTGCCTGTCCTAACCTACGGTGCTCAAAGTTGGTCACTCACAGAGATTCAGAAGTCCAAACTGAAGGTTTGTCAACGCGCCATGGAGCGCAGCATTCTAGGGATCAAAAGGACCGACCGTATCCGAAACATCACGCTGCGCTCCAGAACGGGGATAGCTGACGTAGGCAGAAGAACCGCTAGGCTCAAATGGGATTGGGCCGGCCACGTCCACCGTATGCATACGGATAGGTGGGCTATCATAGCCACCAAGTGGATGCCGGAAACGAGGCGCGGGCGAGGCAGGCCCAAGCGGAGATGGCGGGACGACCTTGATACCTTCCGGAACAACTGGCCGGAGGAGACATGGAATCGGGAGTCATGGAGAGTCAGGGGAGAGGCCTTTGCCCAGCAGTGGGACACTCAAATAGGCTAGTAAATAATAATAATAAATAATAATATGGAACGATTTCCTTGAGCATTTTACGTTTTGTTAATGCTACTTCGCGCTACGCTCCAAGGTCATTACTTTGCCACACAAGTGAATAATATGCGATTTTACACGTTCGTATTAAAGGATAAACGAGCACTTTACGAGCTAGTGAGGGGAAAAAGTTTATTTTTATATGTACATTCATTTACATACAAAACTAAGTGTTCCCGAGGTATGAAATTTAGTTTGTCAATCATAGGCACTTTGCTGCTTCATTGCATAGTTTCAATGAAAAATTCATTAGTAAGCAAACCCAGCTCATCCCTTACTTGGGGTTATAAAGGTTTAGCAATGGGGTGAGATGGGAAAATTGCTAGGGTTGACACTTCCGAATTTAGACAATAGCTCGACTTATAAACTCTTATTAGATTATTCGACAATCGACATTCGTCTACTCTCTATTTTGTCACCCGCAACAAATACAAACAACATTGTCTACATACCTACTGTCAACCAAAGAATTTAAGGAATAAGGTGACGGTATATCGTCGCTTGGTAGGTACCCATATCACAAGCCTTCTTTGAGCTTCCCGTAGGACTAATTCGATTTGGGTAATATGTCTAAAGTTTTTTTTTCCTGTAGCAAGCGTCACGTCAGGCCGAGGCTAGCCGAAAGGGTCAGATGGCCTAACCGGGCCCGGTATGGTCTAGTAGTCAACACTCCGATCCATATTTGCCTTCCTCACTCACCTTACACGAGGATTTTTAACTATATTTAGAGAACGTTTATATATTAAACGCGTAATACAAAGATACTATTTATTATATGAAGGGTCCACAAAAAACATGTTCAGTGCTTAAAAAATTCAGGGCAAATTCACACCTTATTCTGTTAAACGTAAGGTGGTTTTTCCTTCTGTAATATGAATTGACTAGACATGTTCTTTCCGTGGACCCTTCATATTGTAATAACGTGTCACGAGGTCACAGTATAGGTACCTACTCGTAAGTTATGTGTATATTTTTGATATGTCACATAACCTTAAGTAGATAAAGAAAACTTAGGGCCTGTAATAATAGGTATATACGTGTCAGATAAATGTTAGCCGTCTTTTTCTTTTATATGACCAGGAAAAAGGATAGTGATTTTATCTGTATATCCTGTTATTGTTTAACAGGCGTAATTTTTTTTATGTGACATGGTAGACAGCTGAGCTCTCAGCCCACCTGATGAAACTGAGGCCCATGGACATAGTGATCAAAAAATCGCCTATGCGCTGCCTACCCTGACAACTTAGATGGATTGTCTGCCAGTCATTACACCGGCTATCTTACCCCCAAACCGGTACCGGTAACACAGTACACAGTACTAACTATTTAGTGGCAGGTTAACGGGTAAGAAGGTGGTAGCTATCCGGGCGGATCCTGCACGAGGTCCTACCACCAGCAAATTAAATAATAACCTATGTCCGAGACGATGATGATGTTGATGATAATGGAGCAAAATACAAGTTTTGTGAATTCAATAGACTGAAATTTCTGATTACTGGGGGGCTATCACGATCTACTAATGCGATTCAGTTTAGGACCTAACAACTATCAAAAAGTGACACGAACCTAAACTGAATTGCATTTATAGTTAAAGATGTATATTTTTCTCAAAAGAAATTTACATTTCACTTATTAGAGAAAACATTAAATTAACACAGTATAACTATAACTACTGAGCATCTGAGCATGCATGAAAGTACTTAAATAATTAAACATAACTAATTGTTACATATAATATTTATAAGCCTACAGAACCCTTAAAACGGATTAATCATAATCAATGCCTATTTTTGTTAGACCATGCTTGTTTTTTTTTCACTATTCTCTTGTCTATACTTTAAGTTCTATTAATAGGTACACGTGCTGAAAATATGCAAATGTCGACTTACTCGGAAGTGTTTTAGGCTGATCGTACACTTAACTACAACAAAAAATTCAGCCCTGTGGCGTTTAGTTGTACCTCTATTCAATTATGGCTTATCATGGTAACCGTTTATCGTGCTACCCGTTACTTTCGCGTTTTTATATTTGTTATAGAACCTGACGACGACAACGACAAACGATTAAACACTGTATCATAACCCTACAGGCGCAACAAAATAGCGAAATATTGTAGGTTTCCCAAAATAGAAGTGTTGGAACCTACCTATGTATATTCTATACATCAGGTATTTATAGTAAATTAAATATTACCTACTAATAACTATTTTAGTCACGTCTTTTCATAAAGTTATGACGGAGTAAATTAAAGTAAATCTAAAATATATGAGCCTGTTAGTAAAATGTCACTAACAATAAGGAGGCTTAGATTTATTACAGATAATTCGTATAAAAGATACACGCAAATTCAGCCCTTATGGTTAACGACAAAGTGGGACGTTTTACTGAATTCATCAAAAAATTGTGTTTTTTGTGGTCATGAAATTAAAAAAAGAAAATTCGTGTACACGTAATCAGCGTGCGCCTGGCCTAAAATCTATTTAAAGAGTTAAGAAAATCTCGAAATTATTTTAACCTGCGTCTATAAAGCGAAGCCGCGTTCTAGGTACATTCGCAGTCCCGTGAATAACATTTCATTGAATAGTTACGAAAGTTAAAAATAACCAAAACGTTAACAAAAAAAATTAAAATTACAGTAATTTATACAGAAAATTCATAAAAAGTGTTTTTACGATCAAGCTTGAGGGCTCATATTGTTTTTATTAAAAATTGCTAAATGTACTTATAAAAGTTATAAATTAAGGAAAGACGAAAACGTGAAATCAAATATCTGTGGGCAAATCACTGAAGATCAAATAAAAAAATGTGGCTTCTTTTATTGGTGGTACTTGTCGCGTACTACCGTTGGTCGCGACGGAGGCTGTACCGGCTCGCTGAAGAGATACCTTCAGGGGTGAAGGACTACCCGATAATTGGACATGCGTATAAATTGCTTGGTAGCGGTGCAGGTAAATTGTAACAATTGACACTTTTGGCTTGGAATATAATTTTACTTTTAATAAATAAATAATAATAAATATCTGGGACATCTTACACAAATCGACCTAGTCCCAAGGTAAGCTCAATTAAGGCTTGTGATGTGGGTACCAGGCGACGATATATATAATAGATAGATACATACAGATACTTAAACTACGTAGACAGCCATGACGAAGGAACAAATATTTGTGATAAATAAATACACAAATATTTAATGCCCTCGCCGGGATTCGAACCCGTAACCTCAAGCTTCGTAGGCCGACCTTCGTACCGACTAGGCTACGGAGGCTGACAACTTTTGGGAAGCAATTTTTGAGTTAGACGCTTGGGTTTGCCCATTCGATTTTATTGGTATTTTTCAAAAACAGTGAAGAACTGAAGACATAGGTATTTTTAAAAATATAAGCGATAGTAAAACAGTTCCACTCATCGAGCTTAATCTTTGATTTAGAAGTTAATGGATCAAACTGCTACAAGGATGAAAAGGAAAAATAAAACGTTATGTGTTGAAACTATTGAATCCTGGCTAATGGCACCTCCTATTCAACAATGTTTAATATTGAATGTACATACAACGCTGTTATTTATATATTATATTACGAGAGCTCTACTAGTTTTCGTTCTTCTTGTAAAAGACATCAACGCTACAACGCTTTATGGTTTCTACCTACTTGGTTTCGAATTTTATACAATATGAATATGAAATGCCAGTTTATTATAAGATTTCATATAATTTGGGTAGGTAAGTACACTTGAAGAGTGTTTCTTGTATAAAAATTTGCATAATTAAGTAGCTCTTCGAATCGTCGCAGAGGCACAAAACTACTCGTAGATACATATATTGATATATTATGACGCGATAGTGATACACTCGCTTATTATATTCAAAAAGCGACTAAAATAGTTATAGAATATCATGTTACTTTGGCATAAACGAAGTGTAAATATAGATATATTTGCACCAGCAAACCAGGAACCAGGAAGGACCTCGTGCAGGGTCCGCCCGGATAGCTACCACCGTCCTCGTTAACCTGCCGCTAAATAGGGTAAGTTCTCCAGTGAATGAACAAATCCAGTGAACGAACAAAATACAAGATTTTTTCGTAAAATAAGTTTTCTGTACATTTCTACTACGCGTTACATTTTTTTTCGGGTAGGAATATTATTTGACAAGTTCTGGTAGCACTCACATCAAGTCATATGCATCAGTGTCCAAATGGCGATGATCTAAAGTGGGCACGTTGCGCCGGTTCGTTTTTTATATGGAGGTGTTATAAGGATTGAGGTAAGCTTACGTTGTATTTAATGTGTTATTGTGTGCGTTTCGTGCATCTCCCTGGTAAAGTGCGTGTTTTTTTGAAACCGGAAGGTTATGATCATGCTATTGAAGTATAGTTTGATGTGATTTCGTTCCAATTAACTAGAACTCAAAATGGCTTAAAATCTAGTGACCGAACGGGGGAGTTCATTCACTGGAATTGCGTGATTTATTGTTTGTTTCATATGTGACGTTTTAGTAGTTGTAATAAGATTTGGTTTATTATGAATTTAATAGATATGTGCTGTCTAGCAAAAGGCCAGTGTTCGAACAATACTTGATATATTAAAATTTTAATGAACTACCGCAAACACAGTTAGTTCATTAATTGGATTGCGAAAACCAGTGAATGAACTAAATCATTTATTTTGTATTTTGTCTGGTTTTAAGACATGGAAAGGTAAAAAAAAATATAAAGGATTCCAATATGGCCAAGAATCTCTCGACAAACCTCTAAAAGCTGTTGCAACTAGTGAACTATCAAGTGCCAGTTTTAATATCTCAAAATCAACGCTATTTAAATCACCGAAATTGTCCAAATTCATGCCACTGAAGAAACAAACATAAACGGATCTTTGGTTAATCAAAAGTATTAAGTGCTATAATTGATATGCAGAATGAGCTCAGTTTACTTTTTAACGAAAGCGACATATAAGGTCACTCTTCAATGGTAACGGAAGAGTTAATTTAACCTTCCCAGAATACGCAGAAATCTGAAACTGTAATTGATGTGGTTTAATTATGATTATAGTTATTATGTCTCATTAAAGTTAAAATTCAACTGTCGAATATTACTAGCACTAACAATTAAAAATAGAGAACTTTTTGCATTTTAATACATTATTTTTAAGGTAGTTCATTCATTGGTTTCATTTGTTCATTTACTAGAATTTTGTGTTCATTTACTGGTGATTTTCCATTTTATCCCCTACAGTCAGCGATAATTTAAAACTGTGCAGCACTAATGCAAAATAAAATTGATTTTAGAAAACTACAATAGTGGTTTACTCTATAAGAACATTCATATTTAAACTTCATTATTGCACCCAGCCACAAAAAAAAAATTAAGTTGAAAATTTCCTTAAGTGTTCATTCACTGGAGCACTTACCCTAGCAGTGTTTGCACTGCTGTGTTTCGGTTTGGGGGTAAGATAGCCGGTGTAATTACTGGCATAGATAGAGACAATCCATCTAAGTCCTCAGGGTAGGCAACGGATAGACGATTTTTTAGTCACTATGTCCTATGTACTTTCCATCAGGTGGGCTGAGAGCTCAGTTGTCTACCTTCGTCACATAAAAAAAAACATAAAAGATATATTAGCGCGTCGTACCGATACATAAATATTAGATATCTGTCGTGGTTGTACATAAAAAATAGGTAGGTAACAATTTTAATGGCATCAAAAATAAGGTGATTCGGAATTCGTAGAGTAGAATGTTTCTTTCCAATATAATTAAATAATGGGCAGTTTGGATTGCGTAGGTATATTATGATTAATAAACCTATGATATTCCAGATCGAATGAAAGCAATCCAGGAATTTGGCAATATTGCAAATCAACAAGGTGGACTCTCGAGTGTTTGGCTGGGACCTATGTTATTTATTTGTAAGTATCTATAATGCATTAATGTAAATGAGAAGTGTCTTTTCAAAAGGGCTTATGACTCTGTCAACAAGAGTTCTTTTTTCTGTTTTCATAAGAGACAACATCATCATCATCAGCCTATGATAGTACCTACACTGCTGGGCGTAGGCCACTCCTATTAACTATGCGTATCTACATATATACGCATTAGTAGGTAAATGCTCATAATCTGCTGGGCAAGCGGATTGGCCACGCAGTAATGTGTCCACTATGATGACGCTGCTGCCCATCATCAATCAAATCTCAGGATGGTTAGTGACATTTCAATCCCTTAGTCGACTCTTACGCTACCCGCTAGAAAAGTTGCGGTGGTGACAAATATATTCGTGCCTACGAGTACCTATATTAGTACACCAAACGAAGGAAACTCAGAGGAAAAAACTCGTGTATAAGCAAATTTTGGCATAGTTGTAGGGAATGGTGTTTTAAACCACATACTAAAAGTACTGGTGGTTAGGGGTGGAGCTAAGGGGGGGAGGGGGGTGTAAAGGTCCTTATTTTTAATTTTTCGTAAATAACTCGTAAACCGTGGCTTGTAGCAAAAAATGTTCTAGTACATAAGTAATCTACATAAAATTCTCTACAAAAAAGGTGTATGCATGTTTCCTCTGGGATCACTGTGTCATGAGATAAGAAAGCAAGAAGATGGACAATAAAGAAATAAACACGTTTGTTTAAGTAGGTACAGCACATACAGGAAGCTCGCAAGCATTCCAAAACATTTTAATGTTCAATTCCTGACCATATTTAGAGTCTTTAATGTTACATAAAATGTCCTGGATTCGGCTTGGTTTCAGAGATAATCAACCTTTTTTTCGAAATAAGTTTTTCGACGTAACTCGTCATAAAACTTCTTTTTGATTGCAATGCTACCACAATGTGTTTTAATATTACCACACCTTTTTCCTGGCAATCAAAAAATGGGAATAGACTTGACGAAATAACCTGTCTCAAAAAAAATG